>VJMY01000650.1:0-40962 GCA_009869795.1 Neelides sp. FZ-2019 | reverse complement strand
ATCTCCAGCGATTAATACGGAACCAAAATATGAACCAATGTATTGATCTTTATTGAATATTGGAGGAATAATTTTGAAAGAGTCGTAAATTTGTGCAAATGTTTGTTCCATTGATTCATTAAAATTTGAAAGTTCCGGATTAAACACTTCCACACTTCCTGTTATATCATATCTCGGTGAACCGCTAGCAATGAAAACAGTATCGTTTTTTTCGACAAATCGCCCAGACGTGATCGCGAATCCTAATATTACAAGATACTAATTTTAGAACTTTTAATCATAGAAGGCAATAATATTTCATTTTAATAATTTATTTATTCATTTACCAAAATATTCAAAAGATGATGTCAAGAGTTTCTCACTTTTAGTGACAATTTGATAATATTTAAAATCATTGCTTAAGTATAGATTCTTTCTTTTCTTGAATATAGAAGAATTTTTTGATAGCATATCGCTAATTTGGTTTCCGTAGTAGTAGAGAACAATTGCTCCTTTTATAAAAAATATAAAAAATAAAAAAATTATTCAAATAAATTTATATTATTAAAAAGGAAAAAAATTTAAATTTTAAAACGCATTACAACCTTTCCAGAAGTTAGATCCAGGAGCTCCTAAAACTAATTCTGTAACTTGTGATTTTTGAGGAAAATGCGCAGAAAATCCTCCTTGGCTTGAATCTGTGTTTTCACATGAGTAAAACTTTCCATTATCATCTTCACATTTCAACTCATTGTTAGTCTCATATGATTTTTTTACATCGAAAAACGGATTAAGCCGGTGGGAAAAATAATTGTTTATCAGACTTTTCTTTGTTGGTTCCATAAGATCAGTTAGATTTGAATTTTTGATTTGATAACAAATGCCATTTTGAATAGTGTTATATCCTCTTAATAAATTTGGAGCACATGCGAGGAAAGTTCCGTTCATATTTGAACTAGAACTGACCATTATCATGCCTAGTTGACTTTTTTCATGGTTTTCACTGATCGACACGTCAAATAATCTTTTAGTACGGTATTTAGTACACGACTTTTTTTCTATACGACATATTTCATCTAAAAAAAATCATTAGAAATCGAAAAGTATATATACATATTTTATTATTCTCTTTTCTTTTAGATTCATATAATATAATTTATATTTATAAGTGTTAAGTAATCTATATAGTTTGTAATACATAAGTAAAATATAATATGCAATAAAAATGGATAATATTTACCTGTTTCATTTTGTATATCAATAGGATCGAGATTTAAAATATTACATTTATTACTTGCATTCAAATTTTTAGCGTAAGAAAATTTGCAACGATAAATCACCCCTGGGTTTTTAATTTTTTCATAGTCTTTCGAAAAAAGGTTGTTAGCTTGTGGCGCTCCAATAAATATAAAACTTTATAAAAATTATTATAATTTAATGTTTGACTATACTGAAAATTTTTTTTATTCTTGAAGGTAAAAGGAAGTTTTAAAAATTATTCTTACAAACTATCTTTTGTGATATTGAAAGGCAGAAATGTTATAGATTGTCCAAAATGATTATCTTTGCCAATATTTTCTTTTATAATTATTGGATTTTTGATGTCAAACATGGAATTTACAAAATTGTTAAAATATAATAGTATAAATAAAATGAAAGAATTATTTAAATCATTCATGATTAATTTAATATTCCTCGATTCCTATAATTGACAAAAATTTAGAACAAATATTTTACCATACTAAAAATATTTAATTTATATTATAATTATAATAATAGTTTGTTTGAACCGTCTATTTTTTAAGAAAAGTATGAGTGCCGGATGTTTATAAACCACAAAATATCATATTCCACAAAAAGGAACAATATTTATGTATTAAAATTATTAAACAAATTAATCATGGGAGAGTCGGGACAATTGAATCATGGGAACAATGGGAACAACTTTAAATAACTGTTATAATTAAGTTAATCATTAATGATACATATATATTATGTTCTTTAGTACTTGTGCGCAAATTTTGGATTTTCTAATATGGATTTTTAATTAGCTTTTATAATTAAAATTATGTTTAACACACTTTTTAATCTAACATTTCATTTTTTATGTCGTTTTATTGATTTAATCCATTTTATTAATTTCTCATGGGTTTTTTGCAATGAAAAATCAACATTATTTTGCTGATTCAATTGACCCCGCTCTCCTCTACTTAAATTGGATAATATCAACTCGATATTACATTTATTTTATTGATTCGTATTTATTGGTGAGCTATATATGCTGCATTTATTACGACCATGAAAAACTAAAATATTTTAATAAAGTTTATCTTTTTTAAATAACGTACGTATTTTTATGTTATTTAACTTTTATAAAATTATTTACAGAGAAAGGAAAGCGTGTGTATGTATAAGGGAAATCAAGGAAAATCATTCGTGTATCAGAGCTTCATCACAAGTTTAATTTATATTCCAATAGAACTACTGGCTGTTGAGAATTCTGAAGCAATTTATTTGCTAATTAAAACCAATCTACCCAATACATACGACATAACTATCACTTATACGTTAAGAAGTGATAATATAATAGGTATGTTCATTTATAAATTATTAACAACATTTTATTTAAACTTATTTTTAATTTAATTTTTTATATAATTTTATGATTAATTATAACGAATTTTTTCAACTAACTAAACTATTTTAAATATGGATGCTTTGTCAGAATATAAATCAATCAAACAAATTAATTCACCATAGCCATAATCCATTCAATAACCTATAAGAAACATAATAATTTAAAATTACAATTTGAAATTAATTTATACAAATAGTCCCAAAACAGTGTCTTCAGTATCATACGGGTCAAACGGGAGAAGTGAAGAGTTTTGGATGGCCTAGTCAACAGCAAAATAATCAACAATACACAATTTGCATTGACACCAGAACACCGAGAGAACTTGCAGTAATTTAAAAAGAATTTGGAATAAAAACACAATTAAATTAAATTCTACGTCTATTTTTGCGCTCAAAGCAGATAATGAGTGCTAGAGGAATTTTTTTAACAAAGTAAATAGATAGAAATTCTATAATAATATTTTCTGAAGTTGGCGTTTCTAAATTCGCTTACATAAATTTTAGTGGAGAAAATGTCAAGAGGATTCATTTTACATCAATGGTAACGGAATGGACTCTGTTATAAATTGTGATAATAGAGATTATATTCAATTCGTCGGTGATCCAAATAAAATATGCAAAGATTTCCCTTGTAGTCACGATAATAAATGTAAGCAAACATTATTTTACATACACTTATAAATAGAATATTTTTACATTTCATCGAGCATTTTTATTGATTACTATCATTTTGATCTATCTATTACTATCTATATATACATATTACTATCATGATGATTGAATCAAATATTAAATTTTTTTAAATTTTAATTTCTAGCCAAAATGCTACAAATTTTGTACGTTGACTTTAATGATCGTGAATTGCCGTTTAAATTGGACACTTCGAATGTGAAAGATTTTGGGACTTGCATTACCCTTTCAAAACCTTGTATTTCATGTGTTTGGAATTCTGAATATGAAATATGCTCTTGTTCACAAAATGTGGCTCCTGAATGTCCCATTGGATTTTTCGATAGCTCTAATAATGGATTTTGTATTGAATATTTATAAATATTGATGATTAAGGAATAAAACCATAAATTTTATGAAAATACAACCGGAAATTCATGGAATTTTGATTAAATATTTTTTTAAAATAAATTAAACTAATCCAAATAGAAATCAATTATTAAATCCAATCTTAAAAATAAATAACAAAATTTTGTCACAACATTCTGCTAGGTTGGTTTAATTGCTAGATTATAAGATTCAATATTTGAACAATCTCAACATTTTTGTAATTAATATTTAATTTGTGGAGCTTTGAGACTTAATGTTTATAAAGATTTATAATCGTCAAGATCGTGAAAGCCATGGAAGGGGAATTATTTTATTTATAAAAAGTACAATCTTAAATAATTAATAACATTTATCTACTATTTCTGATTTTCTAATTTACTAATTTAAATTGTTAATTGTAATTATAAACATTTGTATCATTTTATTCGCTAGCACTAGAATTTTAAGCACTAGAATTAAAACATCCCATTTCAGTGGTAAACTAATCTCGGTTACTGTTCCTTGGTTACTGGGTAATCAAATCAACATATCGAATCAATATATATATATAAACTTCTCGGGAAACTTTATAAAAAATTACTGGAAACTTATTTAGAAAAATATGATTTGTTTTCATTTAAGCCTCATTAAAATCTTTATAATAGAATAAGAAAAGTTGAAGGCGTAGTCTGCTTGCTGAACTATTATTGTATAAATTCTGAATGAACAATAAAAGTAATAATGTAATGGAAAATTAAAAGGGAACAATGTAAGAAAACAAAATCAGCTTACTTTCAATTACTTCTAATTGAAATTTCCACTTTTTCTAAATTGAATTAGGATATTTGACTTTCAACTTAACATCCTTTCCATATTTTAATAGCTACATATTTTTATATATACCAATTAAACTTTCCTCAAGAGAAAATGATACTAACAATACTTATAAAGATACAGTTAACAATGATACTTTACCAAATTTTATTTGCAAAATTAAAGTAAATTCAATAAATTAAAATTAATATAATTCATAAAATATAATCTTCATAGTTATTAAAAATATTAGCCTGAAATCACAAATAGTAAAATTCGCAATTGTTTTAAAAACAATTTACTTTTATTACCCATAGCATAGCACATGAAATTCTCATATTTTTCTAAAAATTGAAAAAAATTATTCAACAATTTTGTGAAATTGAACACATTTAAATAGAACATAGGCCCATTAGTAAAAAATGTCAATCAAGAAACAACAGGTTTCTTCCAAAGAATACCTTTTTGAAGCAAGAAGAGACTTTGACATTTGTCTTGATTCCGGTAATGAGAGATTTGGGTCAGCCAACCCAAGCGTCTTCAAAATACAAGCGAAGGACATGAATGGAGATTTCCTGAATGTCTAAAACTTCCAATTTACCCGGCTTCTTCACGGGATTCATCGTCATTGCGGAAAATTTCTCCGACAATGAATTCAATTCGCTGGCTTTCACTTCTTTCGCCTCGTTTTTCTTCTTTTTGAATAAAATTTAATTATCTATGTGATGCCATTACTGATTGGTTATTTCATATAAATGCGAGTAGTTTTTAACCCTCTAATTAACATTTATTGCTGTATAGACAAATTATTTTAATTTATTTTATGTATTTATAAGAAAGATAGGATAGGCAAAGGAGAATTTTTTTTATTTTGTCGGATCAAATCCTTTAAATAAAGATATTTCATTTCATTTCGAGTAGGTACATACATACAGTAGTTGTGAAAGTCTACTCGAGTACTCGAACTCGAGCTCGAGAAAACTAGAACCATCCTAAATACACAAATACCTACATATTTACTATAAATATATATATATTAATACTATATATCTCTATATTGTAAGTTATTGTATTAATGAGCATTTTTAAATTGATATTTTTAGCAATCGAGGTATAATTAATAAATATTTTTTTATATTTGCTTAAATACTCAGAAATGATACAATAGGAGCATTAAATACTTTTTATATGTTTTAGAGACAATAGAATCTTAATTAGAATTACACAAAAAAATTTTTGTGTAATTGTCGTCACTTTATTGTTTAAGTGACTCATGACGTCATAATTTTTATTCATTAATATATAAACAGTTTTGATATTTTTAAGCTTATCAAAATCTAAAATTGATGATAAAATTTATTATAATATTACGTTATGTTATAATTATAACTGACGTCAAATTGATTATTAATATATATTTAATCTTGACGTCATTTGTAATTTTTTGTATTATCTATATCTATTTATATATATTTGATTTTCTCAACAATAAAAACAGTACATACCAAAAGTTTAACTTAATTACTAGATTTTAGACTTAAAACTTTTAACAAATGAAGAAATTAAATATTATCACTATTATTGCTTTATTAATATCATTGAATTGTATTATTAGTTTTTGTGGATTTTATTTCTGGCTTGGGGGCTCAATGTATAGACAAGGTAAATATTTTGGAACTTTCATATTAATTCAAAAACTGTTACATTTTTTAATCTTTATTCTTTTTTATTTCAAAAGTATGAAAATTAAAAAAAATTATTTAAATTTTTTTAGATGAAGAAATAATTTACATATTAACTCTATTTAAAAATAAATATCCCAACAAAGCAATTGTCAAAGATGAATTTGAAAAAATTCTCAATTGTTCTTGTTTAATTGCAAGTAGCTCAATTGAAAATTTATCTTACTTTCATTCAGACTCTCTTAACTATTCTGCTGAGGTAATGATTTAAATTAGCTCGAAAAAAAATATTTTATTTCTTCAAAAATATTAATATTAATTAGAAATATTAGATACATGAATGGAGGTAAAAAATTAATTAATTAAACTCTTAAATATATTAAATAAATATTTAAGGAAACCACGATGGATACAATGCTAACAACTGAATATCCAATTACCACATTTACAACAACTATGTTTTCAAATGATCCGCAAATGGAAACATCAGATAATATCGAAACAACTACTTCTCTAATAATTGAAACAACACAACCAATTACAACTCCAGATCCAAATACGTTATCAGGTTTAAATTTTTCACATAATAATACGCTACAAGCTGGAAATAATTATCCGGAAGACGATGACAATGAAATGGCGATTATTCCGAAGACGATGACAATGGTAGAAGATGAAATCATTTGTCAAGATGGAGAAAGCAAGTGTCCAGTCAATGAACGTTGTATCCAATCAGGATCAATTTGTGATGGATACAACCATTGTGGTAATGGAGCTGATGAAATTGGCTGCGGAATATGTAACAATACAGGATATCTTTGCAGAAATGGTCGTTGCATTACTGAAGGATACGTTTGCGATGGCGACAACGACTGCATTGATGGTTCTGATGAAGAAGGTTGTCATCCATGCGGAGTAAGTGAATTTCTATGCAGAAATGGAAATTGTCTCTCAAGTTCATCTTTAGTGTGCGATATGAAAAATGATTGCGGTGATTGGTCAGATGAATTGGGTTGCGTAAGATGTGGCTACTATAGTTATTTTGATTGTCTTTCCAATGGAGATTGTTTAAACAGAGAAAGAGTATGTGATGGAGTTAAAGATTGTTCTAATGGCAAAGACGAGTCTCATTGTGGAGATTGTAATGAAAATCAATTTCAATGTCAAAATAAATATTGTATTTCGTTTAGTTATGTTTGTGACGGAGATTTTGACTGTGAAGATCATAGTGATGAAGTCAATTGTTAAGTTCAATAATTGTTTCAACTCCTTTAGCTCTTGTATTAAAAATTAAACTTGATATTAACCTAACTTTTATGACCACCTATTCATATTTATTAATTATAATTTACTACCATATTCGCTACTAATCTCCCAATGGAGTTTTAAATATTCGCATGTACTAATTTATTATATGTTATAATAATATAATTATATTGATAGTTATTTATTATAATGAAAATAATGATGTTTGATGATTTATTCGTTCAATATATGTTCAATATCATTTACAAGTAGTTACAAATTCATGATTAATGAAAATTAAATTAAACCCAATTTGAGTTTATTTTAATATTATTTATGGTAAGTAGGCAATAATAAATTAATAACTTACATGAGATTCAATGAGTATAGATAGGTAAAGTAATAATTCATTTTTTTAAAACTTTATATTTACAATAAAATATTATATGTTGAATCATTTATTTTAAAAATTCATAATGCCAAAATTTACGATAAAAAATTTAAAAGATTTATAATGGTCAGGTTATTTTTTCAGACCATAATCAATAAATTAACTCTGTTTTGAAATTAAATTACCTATTTTTATTGTAGGTTCCTAAAAGATATGTTTTCATTGAAAAATTTTGAGATGATTTTTTTTCTGCATAGTCTAAAACAACCGAAAATATATTCTTTTGGTTCTTTTTGACTGATGTTTTCTGCTTTGTTGTTGGAGTTTCAGCTTAATTTTGAGATACTTCAATTATGTCAACCAAAAATCCTTTTTTTGGTGTTTTGATAAAGGGAAATATCTGAGGATGGCTTAATTCAATCAAGTTGTTAAAGTTATTTTCATGCAGAAAATTAGTAATTTAAAGTTCTTGAAAGTCATTGGAATTCCCTTTGGAGCAATTTACATCGTTCAAACACCTTTTATTAAAAAATCATTTCAAATATTTTGTTCTACCCAGATCTCACATTACTAATTTTATCTCATGATACACAATTAATGTTTTAAATATAAAGCTAAAAGCAATAAATACAATGATAAGATTTAGGTATCTCTCAAAATTTTACATATCAAGTTGCAGTTTTTAATAATCTTAAATAGATACTTATTTTTGATTTTCTTTCGTTAGCGTAGTGTTTGACCAATGACCAAATGTTTTATATCGTCCCTATTTTATTCACAATTTTCCATTTTCCCATTTCATGCAAAATCTAAATTCTTCAAGATTTATTTGGAGTAATTGTTAAAAAACTAATATTCATAACTAAATACCACCCTTTATCTGTGAAAATTTTGTGCACATACGTGTTAAGAGATTGGTATGTCTGGAAGCTATCGAATGGTTGTACCATTAGTTCATTAGTATGTATACATATTTGCTATGTGTTGATTGTTTAAATAATCAGTTATCTTTTAGCATATCATTAACAGATATAAATATAAAATACTTTTATGGTGATAAAAATATTTTTATGTGAAATATTTTTTATTTTTAAAGATTATTTAAAGATTAAGATATCCGATGATAAAGATAGGTATTATATATAAATATTTTATAAGATTAGGTTATCCATTTCCTTCAGTAGGTATTAATCCAACTTTATGCCTAAAATGGATAACATGTATAACTTAATTTTATTTTGCAATTAGTTAAAATAATGAATATTATTTGTTTAATATTATTCATATAATGATAGCATATACTTATTAAATATTGAAATATAATTATAGTTAAATTAAACAAAATTTAATAAAATTATTAAGCAATGAGCGCATTTGAAAAATTATGTTTTAAAAAACAAAGAAAATTAGCCTTTTAGTTGTAATAAAAAAATTGAGAATAACGATCAGCGTTATTGTCTTCAATTCAATATTGTAGTCTTTATTCTCTGAAATATTCCCGTTTTCTTTACAGATTTTTCTATTTAAATTATGGAGTTTTGAGACTTTATGTTTAAAAAGATTTATAGTGGTCAAGATCGTGAAAGCCATTGAAGGGGAATTATTTTTTTTATAAAAAGTATAATCTTAAATAATTAATATTATTATGAATTAGACATAAACTATAAGATGTACTTTACCTAATTTTTAAGATGGTTTATAATTATTTAAATGAAGCAAAGCTCTTTAATCCGATTTAAGGTTATCTTTCTTTCTAAGCCATTGAAGGGGAATTATTTTTTTTATAAAAAGTATAATCTTAAATAATTAATAACATTTATCTACTATTTCTGTTTTTCCAATTTACTAATTTAAAGTGTTAATTATAATTATAAACAATATAAACATTTGTATCATTCCTATCGACTATATGTATGTTACTAGGTAATCGAATCAACATATATATATATATTCGGGAAACTTTATGAAAAATTACTGGAAACTTATTAAGAAAAATATGATTTGTTTTCACTTAAGCCTCATTAAAATCTTTATAATAGAATAAAAAAAGTTGAAGGCGTAGTCTGCTTGCTGAACTATTATTGTATAAATTTTGAATGAGCAATAAAAGTAATAATGTAATGGAAAATTAAAAGGGAACAATGGAAGAAAACAAAATCAGCTTTCTTTCAATTACTACTAATTGAAATTTCCACTTTTCTAAATTGAATTAGGACATTTGACTTTCAACTTAACATCCCTTCCATATTTTTATATATACCAATTAAACTTTCCTCAAGAGAACATGATACTAACAATACTTATAAAGATACAGGTAACAATGATACTTTACTAAATTTTATTTGCAAAATTAAAGTAAGTTCAATGAATTAAAATTAATATAATTCATAAAATATAATCTTCATAGTTATTAAAAATATTAGCCAGAAATTATAAAGAGTAAAATTCGTAATTGTTTTAAAAACTATTTAGTTTTGTTACCCATAGCATAGCACATGAAATTCTCGTATTTTTCTAAAAATTGAAAAAAATTATTCAACATGTTTGTGAAATTGAGCAAATTTAATTAGAACATAGGCCGCCCATTAGTAAAAAATCTAGGAATGTCCTGAAATTACAAATTAACCATAAATCTTCAACTATCTCAACTATGTATGATTGTGTTTATTGTAATCTCACTATACTTTTCCTTCTACTATAACGTATTAAGATTAAGGTAAATGACTAGGTTTAGGCATAAAAAGTTTCTAATTCGACCCTTCAATATGCTTAGAAAGAAAGATAACCTTAAATCGGATTAAAGAGCTTTGCTTCATTTAAATAATTATAAACCATCTTAAAAATTAGGTAAAGTACATCTTATAGTTTATGTCTAATTCATAATAATAAGCCTGGTACATGGTACTAGACTTTAAGTTGTAAGTAATGAAATAAACCTAAAAAATATGTACTATAAAGTAAAATAATCTTGTAAATAATTTTGAATTCCCTTAACTTGCATATAAAATTACTTTATATTTAATTGCAAAATTCCAAAATATAAATAAATTAGCCTAATTTATATAAAAGGCAGGGTCAGCTTTAGGGGCAGGGAGATCAGGCAGCCGCCTGGGGCCTCAAGCTTCTTGAGGGCCCTTTTTAAATTCAAATAAACACTAAATATTATGAATTTCAAAATGGGACCTTAAATTTTTTGCTTTGTGCCTTAGTGAAAATTAATTCTTAAGGCCGTCCCTGATAAAAGGTAATAGGTAATCTATAGAGATAACCAAATAACATAAAGAAAATAATTATTCATAATTGCCCACTTATAATGTTTAAGATTGCGAACGATAAAAAACGATTTGATGAATTCTGTGATTTGCATTATATATTATTGTGATATAGGAAAGATTTAAAAACTTGAAAGAGTGTCATATGTTGAGGAAGTGGAATGAGCAAAAGGGTTTAAAACGGGACGAAGATTCCTCCATATGACTTTGAAAACTGTTGCAGAAGAGGGACAATGTAAGTTTACATGGTAAATATTTAGTGAATGAGAGGGAGGAAAATTCGTCGTTCCGCCTTAGCAACCACCTTCTTGCAAACTCTCCTACCTTTCTCAATCTCACTCGAATCTCATGTTCAGTCAACTCTCAAACTCCGTTCTCATAACTTCCTAATAAGTTTATTCCTAGGTACATTATTTATACCTTTACATACAGCTAACAAATAATAACTCGTGACCAGTATTTTAATATACATCGGGGATTCTCTAAATAATAAGATAAATTGAAGATTTAATTTAAAAAATTTTACATTAGAAGAAATTCAATTTATTAATAGTTTCGGTTAATTTTTAATTAATAATTATATTAAATAAATTGACTAATTAGTAATTACTGTTTCATTATAAGGAAATTTGTGTTTAAGATATAGATATAAGATACAGTGTTTGAGATATACAATAAGCATTGCGTTATTGTTTGTGTTTAATTCTGGGCTCAGGTTGAGAGTTTTAAAGTGAGATTTCTTCGAGATGTATCCGAGGAAAATTCTTCTTGGTAAAAAGAAGAGCAAAGTATCCTCCAAAGGGGCAAAAGGAGACTGGGGGCCGCGAATTGCCCTCATTGAACGTGAACAACAGCAATTGGACGACTGCGATCCGATCAAAAACTGCAAAAGACGCGGAAGTGACATCCGAATTGGGAAACCCCTCAGTTTGATTATTCCAGAGAAATATGAATTCTCTCCAATTCTTGAATCTCTCCCTTCTACTGAAACTTGGAGATCCACGTCCAGTGACGACGAAGATTCCCCAATGCTCCAACGTTCCATGAAACACACAGGGAGGGAAAATAATGAAAAATATTCAAAACTCCTCACAGTTGAATCACAAGTTCATTCAGAGCCATTGAAAAGCGGAGAAAAGCGAACGGAAAATCCACAGAGTGCAAAAGCGATTTTGTACGTTGAGAGGAATTCGGGTGATCAAGATGGGCCTGAATATGAACGAGTGGACGAAGAGGAAATTTTGAGTAAAAACTCTTCAAGTTCTTCTACCAGTTCTGGATCTTGTAAAAGTATTTTAAATCGGGATGATTTGTCAAGTTTTGATTCAAATTTATTCATTCCTAAACAACAAATGCCACCGCCGTTGCCACCGAAGAATAAATCACCGCCTGCGACGAGTGTTAAGAAAAAAAGCTTGAGATTCTCTGATTCGGTCCAAGAGGAAATTCGAAAAGTCCCGGTTGACATAACAAAGAAAATGCAAGAAGAAAATTCTTTTAAAATCCCAGCAGACGTTAAAGTCAAAAAGAATCATAAAAAGAAAAATGCCCCAATTTCAAAATGCCAATCAAAGGAAATTTGGATTGAAGAAGGAGACGGGATGTTGAGTTGCGGACACGTGCGGGATTATTCGACACTTTCTTCAATTGACAGTCAAATGTCCCAGGAAAATGAAAAGGAATCAAAAGAAGCGCGCTCGGCTTTGGATCAACTCCGAGAACTTTCTGCCCTCATCGGCGGGAATTTTGAAGAGCATTCGTCTGAAGGAAGTTCATGTGGAGATTCCGGGAAAAGCTCTGGAAATGGTAAATCAGATTTGACTAAAACAAGCGAAACTAAAGAGTGCTCAAGAAGTAATCCTGAAGGAGCGGGAAGAGATATTTTCAAAGTTGACTGCGAAGAATGTTTATCATTTTTCAAAAATCCTTTTGGGAATCCCGAGAGATTTGGCGGAGTAGTTGGAACTCTTTTGACTTCTGATCTTGGCTCGTCCTGTGCAACTTCCTCACTGAACACTTCCGGTAACCATGGCCTCTTCCTTAACGACAAAAAAGAAGAAGAAAAGAACAAGGACATATTGCTCAAACTAAAGAAATCTGGAGAAACGCGCTCAAATAAGTCCAGTGAGCCTAAAACATGCGAATCTAAAATTAAGTTAAAGGCCAAAAAAGCAAGTGACGTTTCCACTACGAGCAGCAACAAGAGTTTCATTTTACACCCGCAAGTTCCATTAAATCCTCCACCAGCTGAAATAAGTTTCATTAAAAACAATAAAAACGTTTCTAAGAAGAAGAAACTGCTTGAAACGAACAAATTGAGCCCCGTGGGGTCAAATGAATCTTCAGGCCTTTTTACAATTGAAGAAGAAGGTGAAAGAACATGGGAACCCAAATCTTTATTAGCCGCAGAAACAGCAGGATGGAGTGATCTAGAATCCCTCTATTCCAACAAAATAAAAGAAGGCGGGAAAGTAAGTTAAATTCTAATTTTTCTATCCAAAATACTTACATTAAATTAAAATCTTTAATAAGGTAGTAAAATTAATATATAATGGTTTTTTTTATTAAAATATTGTTTTTTTGATTAATCTATGAATTAATTGAATATTTGCGAATTTAATTGATAGTTAGATTGATAGATAGTCATTTTAAAATGATATTGTCAGAGTTGCCAGTTCCCTACTTTAAATAATTGTAAATCAAAATATGGCGATTTAGTTTGAAAATTGATGTGCTTTTTGAGGTTCAAAACGAGTGCGCTACATGTTGGAAGGAATTGTCTGCCATGAAGGCGAATTCATTTTCCAACATGACGGTTGACAGGACGAAACGGATGTTCATTTGGCTCAACAAGAGGCATCAAGAATTCAACGCACCGTGGTGGGACGTAAGAAGGAATTTTTTACACTCCTTGAATGGAGAAGAATAAATGTAGGCTAAGCTTTTTTGCATCTACTATTGAAAAGACTGTGGGCGCAGAGGAAAAAATCCCTCACTTCCATCCAACCATCATTTGCTCCCTTCACAACAATGGAGAGTTTTACGACCCTCGTAAAATAAACTCAGCTTTGACCAAAATATCCCAAATGATTTTAATATTCAGAGAAAGTTGGCAATTTCATGATTTATTTAATTCCATTAATTTCATACATAAACCCCGTAAAAATAGACTAAAATAATAAATTATTTTAGTGAACCATTAAATAGAAACGTAAATCCTTCATGTGATTTATTGTAAGTTTCCCATTTTATTTATCTACATACTTAGGACATAGATATTTCACCTACATATATGCAAATACATATTTTCCAAGAATTCCTCATTGCCATAATAAAATCATTATAGCTAGTTCTCTATATTTCTATCGTTAATTATATAATTTGGATCTTTTATTTACTTCAATAAGAAATTACTAAATTATAATTGAAATTTTTTCCAAATTAATTTAAACTAAAACACAGAAATGAACGGTTTCATATTGAAAAACAGATAATGATTTAATTGAATAATGGCCTTATGTAATTAATTGTAATTTTGTAACAATTGGAACAACTTAACATAGTTCCCACATTGCCAACAGGTTTCGCACTGGAGAATAACAAAAAATAAAATAGTCAAAAGGGATTAGCTAAGGGAAAAAGGAAAAACAATTAGGTAGCATTATAGGAAGATCTTCAATACTTGAATAGAATCGCAAACATATTGTTCCTTAGTAACAAGATGGTATTTGCCCATATACTTCCTCTTTAAGATAAATGAGCATTTGATTAAAAGGATGAACGGTGAAAAGGGTAAATGCGTGAGAGTAAAAACAATGGAAGAATCATCTCTTCAATTCGGTCTCATTTGAACTTCCAACGCCCATAACAAAACAATGCAAATGCGTGTTAGAGGTATCAATTGCTCTTTATTCTTGTTAATCCCACTATAATTGTTGTAGGCCAAGAAACAGGCGTCATTGAGATGGCTTGTTACCAAGGGATCTTCACAACCACACGATCCGTTTAAATCTTCAAGTGGGGTAAATTGATGAATCATTTTTCTCATTTTCTAATTATTAGTTATTAGCATATTAATTCTATTGGTTAGGCTCATCATTTAGTAAGTTCAGCATTATTTATATAGTTTAATGCCTAACTAGCTAAACACTATTTAGTTATTAATTACTAATTGACAATTATACATTGTTTAGGCATTTTTTGATATACATAAATGGTACTGTATAGGATCGAAGCGAAATGAGCGAAGAAGTGATGAAAGGTCTTGTGAGTGGAAGTTTGTATATTGCTGCATTGGCCAAGTTGTATGGGAAAGAGGAAGAAGCCGCGTCGCATTGGGATATTATTAAGATTTTGTCAAGACGCGGAGTTTACGTGGCTCAGCCGTCCGACATGAAACTTACTGAAGGAACACTAAGACAAAGAAGACCAATAAGAATTGTAATCAAATGACTTAAATTCATGTGAAGTAAAACTTATTTTTCCTATTTGGGCTCGATTATGTTTAATTGATAAACTCAATTTTCAGGCCGCTCACATTGCGCTTATTGAAGCATTAATTTCCTTATACGCTAAAGAGGTTTTACGGCCTGAACGTGTCTTAGCAACACTCAATAGTCTTGGTTTTACTATTGATGTTCAAGGTATGTGCTTTGGTCTTTTAGAATTTGAAAAATTCCATGTTCTATAGTTTTTTGATTTTGAAAAATTCTAATTTAAAATTTTTAATAATGTGTATCCATATACCTATAAGTATAGGTGTTAAATATTTGCATATTTTTTTTAATTTGCTATATAGAGAAATCAACATATGAAAAACTTGCCATTGCTTGGGTCAATGCTGCTCTGCTCACTGTAAAATCCTTTGTCTTAGCAACAATGCCTGGAAAAATGGTAAGTAATTTTTTATTTTGGAAGGAGTATATTGTAGAATAGCATAGATTTTTATTTTAAATGAGTCAATTCAATTGCTTTATTTAAGTATTTATGGTAATGTTTGAATTATCAAAAAAATTAATTTAATAAATAAGGCTCCTGAGCTGCTGAGCCGTTGGACCCATATAGGAAAAGCAGAGGAGATCCGCGACTTATGTGACGGCGTGGGGCTTTGTGCCATTTTGTCCCTTTATTTCTCTACTGAGTTGGCCATTGAGGAAATTGCCATTCCTGAACCCGGGGAAACTTTGAGTATTTTTGAAACCATTTCCAATTTAAGTTTAGTTCATAAAGTAGCTGACGGAGTGATTCCAGAGAAAATCACACATTTGTGTGTCTCAGACTTCATTTACATTCACGGTCACATGAAAAACAATGTTTTGGCTTTTCTCGTCGATTTATTTGCTCATTGTGAAATTAATCCTGTTAATAGAGTCAACCGGTTGACGAACAACAATTCTCAAATACTCCTGTAAAATGTGTTAAAAGTTGCAATTTAATTTTTTTTATTATCTTATATTTCTAAATACTCACTAACGTTAGCATTCGTACATAATATTTTTTTTCTTTATTTCCTTCAAAGTGACAATTAAATTTTTAGTTCAAAATTGAATTATCATTGAGATTATAACTGAATAAAAATGACTGCTATTATTTTATTATATAAAATTCCTTTTTTGTGAAATTCATTGTGTTAGGGCATTGAGCATTGCTAACGGCAAAGATGGTTATTCAATTCCAGATGTTTCCAAAAATGCTTTTTCACATTCTCCTTCCGTTTATATAGTAAGTTTCCTAAAGCCATATTGGGAGTTACAATCCTTTAAAACTTAAGAAAATGTCAAAGTAAGTAACTTTTGTAATTGTTGATTAATTCAAATGTTAATCGATCTTTTTCAAGAAATAAAACCGGATTTAAATAAGATTCTAGGAAGGGCTTAAGTTATTAAGTTATTTTCAGATTATGGCATTCTTGAATTTTTTAACAATTTTCTTAGAATAGAAGGGATTATAAAACGTTTCCAATCGGTACATGTTTGTATGTATAAAAAAGTAAGGCTGAACTTAATGTATGAATCAACTCCAAATTCAAGGTATTAAAGAATCAACACCTCTTATATCTTCAAAATTAACATTGAGATTCGAAGAATTTTTTGAACCCCTGCTGTTCTTGTAAAATTGAATTGGATTGTAAATTTCTCTTTTGAAAAGGCTTGTAGGAATTATGCCTTTTGAGGATTAATTTCAGGAGAATTCTCATCTCAAAAATGATGGAGATTACTAACTTTATATCAACCAAAATCTTATTTCATTGATATTACGTTCCATATCGTGTCAAATTCTTCATATATTTCTACTCACATGTCAACCTCTACGTTAGTCTTTACGTTCAGTAATTCTTATTAATTAATCTGGCATACATTTTCATTGTACTAATTGAGGCATTTAAATATTCTAAAGAACTCGACATAAAGAAAGGGAATAAAGATCTTATGCTTTTATGTGTAGGAAATGGGACATGAATTATCAATTGACGTTTCTTAGTACTTGACCTACAATGAAGTCTTACCTACCAAAACTACAAATGCAATGCATCAAATTCAATATACATACATATACATTACACATATCAGTATCTATTACCTATATATGTATTCATTATAAACTTTAACATACTAAAATGATGATTCATATTTAATATATTTAACTAGGTATTCAACTTTTTTTTAATTCCTATACTTATAAGATTTAGACTACATTTTACATGTGTGTGAGCCTTGGAGAAGCTCATAAAATGAATTCTAGAGTTTCTTCCTAAGTTAGGATTTATACTTAAATAACAATAATAAGATCAAGAAGTCAAAAACATTAGCATTATAAACTTGAAGTAAAAATCCGATTCGTGTAAAATGTTAACTAAATTGTGTATATTTGAATATATATTCAAATTGTTTTTTCATTCAATAGGTACAGCAAACATTCAATAATTTAAAGGGCATTCATTTTCATTAAGATTGCTATTGGCACATATACTAAATAATAAACATTGGAGTGATTAAGCATGAGAATCCTCTGTGATTAAAATAGTTCATTACAATCTATAAAATGACATAAATAACAAAACAATAAAGCGCATGCTCGATGCGAATTAATGAAATTGAAGTTGAATATTAAAACATGTATGGGATCTGTGTAAGTAATTATAAGAATGTAGGAGGAACAGATGGGTTTATTTGGGTTAAAACCCTATCAAAACCATTATGTTCATTTGGGGTTAGGAAGGAGTTGGTGAAGAGTTGAATGTTGGAGGAATTGAAGGCACGCTAATAAAAACTCCTTATGTTTCACATTTCCTCTTCACGGCTCTTTATGCTTCTTCGCTCCTAATAAGACTCAATGGATGAATTCCGTTCATGACAACCACCTGCTGTCTATTCATCTTTATTACTCATTCTCCTGCTACTTATTGACATTTATGTATTCTCCCTTGAACATTTATAAGGAACTTGAATTAAAACAAATCTTAAGCATAAACAACATAAGCATAAAACAATTTTGGTTTATTTCAGTTTTGTGTTTATAAATTTAAACGAAGAAATGTGTATGAAATTGAGGATTGATTGTAATTGGTTTATTAGTATTGTAATTAAATACATAATAATATTAAATATATAAATAAAAGTATGTATTAATTGGTGATGATAATTTTAATAACTTATTCAATAAATTTCATAACATGTATTTAACAAAACAGATTTCTAATGCGTTATATATTATAAAATTTTCGCTAAATATATTATGAAAATGTATGTATATACATATATATTTATATTTACTATATGCAAAATCTTATTTTGGTAATTTGGGTTTGAGTAATTGATTTTTGCTATTGACATTGATATAGGTAATGATATCCTGAATATCCATTTTAATTTTATTTATAAAAATCTACGCCATATAAAAACAACAACACCTACGATTCGTAGGTAAATAAAATACGAATTTTCAAAAGAAATGTCAGGGAATTTTATTCTTCTAATCATCTAATCTTTTGGGTTTTCACCACACCACTTAACTTTAAGATTGCGAGATTTGATATTTTGTATAAATACATTTGAGTGGGCGAAACATGCAGCTAGAGCTATATACTTAATATCATATATTTTATTTTTTTGACATAATAAATTCAAAGGTTTATCATATCTGTACATTATATGGATGAGAATGTGAGGAATTTGAGAATTTTCTTTAAAGTGGAAAAGAAGTGGGAGAAAATGTAAATCCACCTGTTGTTCCCTCACTAAGACCCGGGAAGCCTCGGAGATTTCTAAGATCAAATCTCTCACATTACACTCAGATTACCCTCATTGAAAAAAAAGACTTTATATAAAAACTCCTGGTTTAAAATTCTCAGTTTCAAATCGGGGTTGTTCGCCAACTCACAACTCTTTCTTGTAAATAAGGGAAATCAAATTACCGTTTAAAATATTACAAACAATTCCTCAAGCTTTTCTTAAAATTTTGTTATATATTATTAAAATTAAATAATTTTAAATTATCATGTTGAAATACAGTTTGCTAATTATTCTTCTCGCAACCGTCGTTTCTTCTTGTTTTATCACGAATTGTCCAACTGGTGGGAAAAAGCGGTCGGATAATTCTGGTCCTGCAAGAGAAGTAAATCAAAAATATTTAAATATTTAATAAATAATTTAGATTTATTTTTCTTGAGTTTTAATTGAGTTGAAAAGTTGGATTTTTTACAAGTTCATGAATTTTCTCACGATTCGTTAAGTTAAATTTCCCAACTTTCGATTTTCAGAGTATTATACTCATAATAAGCTCACAATGTGAATTTTTCTCCCTATTAAATAAGATAGGAATAATCTTGTTTGACAAAAGAGGAAATCCTTTCAATTTCCCAGAGCGGTTTCCTCATTTATTAGCTCTGGTCCCTCGGTTGAAAAAATAAAAACGAAAACAGAGAAACTTGATAGGGAAAATTGTGGTCCTTGCGGCTCATTGACATTATGCTCATAAATTATACAATCAAATTTAGAACTCTTTATAATGATTTCAAAGTGTGAGAGATGCGGAGGTCGAGGATTTGGCGGTCGATGTTTTGGTCCTGGGATTTGCTGCTCAGTGGCATACGGATGTCTCATTGGAACAATTGAGTCGGCCAATTGTGGAAAAGAAGACGTTTTCCCAAATTTGTGTAGAAATCCCGGACCGCCATGCTCAGCAGGGATTTTGAATATCAAAGGGCAATGTGCGACAGAAGGAATTTGTTGTTCGACAGGTAAAGCAAATATCAAGAGAAACAATAATACAATTAATATATCAAAATATTTAATATTAAAATCATTTGGGTTTAAGCTAAACAGTTAAGTTAATGAATCATAAAGTAGTTTAGAATTTAGATTTTATTTTGATTAGATTGTATATGTGGTTTTTATTCGTGTTTTTGTTGCTTTGGTGAACAACTGCGTTATAAAGTTATAATGATATGCACTAGACAGAATTATTTATTGTGTCCATGGCAACAGCAATTACATTTTTTTATCCTTGTTTTCTCTTCGTTGAACCATAAACCGCGAATTGGCGTTAAAAGATGAATTTAAAAGTGTAAAAGGCCCTTTTCCATTGTGTTCCGTTTTATCTCATCTTTCACCATTTAACGTGCCCTCGAAACCAATTCACGCTCACAACTGCTATAAAAGGAATTTTATATGCGGAAGTGGTTTCTCTTCAATTCTTCCCCAACGTCTCAACCCGCCAGAATGTAAAAAAAGGCGCTAATTAACATTCTTCAAATGCAGACGTATGTGGAGCAGACGAGAATTGTACTGAAGAGGCGAAGCAGCCCAAGTTGCCGCCTTTCTTCCGTCGCCGCAAGGATTCCGAAAGGAACGAAGGAGAACTTCTGAGCAACGATTATGCTGCGCTTTAATCAAATCAATCATCAAAAGTCTCATCGACGCTAAATCTTAATGATCCTCAAGATATGAGATTTGTATCTTCTAGGGCTCTTTGAACTCATATATGATCGGTAATTGTATGGAGATTCTCCATTGGAGAATGTAAGTAAGAGGATATATGTAATTGATGGGGTTTGGGGATCCCTGCAGCAAAGCGTTGGCATTTCTTTTCATTGGGTTTTTACTAATGCTCATAGATTAATTAATCACTTTCTATTACAACTTTCCTTTTCCACTTGAGCAACGTGCGGTGACAGTAATTAATTTTATTTATCTCTCCACTCTTTTGTCCGCATCGAATCCTCTGAGGGTTTTGATGACCGCGATGAGAAGTTAAATAATTGAATAACTTAATTAAATAAAGTAAGACAAAAGGGAAATTAACCAGAGAAGATTTAATGTAATTGACAAACTGCTGAATAAACAATATAGCTACAAGATAAAAATTAAAATATACAAAGTATACTGTTTCTGCTATAGGAAATAAAATACACAATAAATATTATATTTAATTAAATAAACTCAGCATAAGTTGAACTAATCTTTAATTACATAATATGCATGGTTAAATATTTATAATTAGACTAGCAATGGATTCAATTCATATTTGCATACATGTATGCACATAAAATGAAAAAAAGTATTGAAATTAAGATATTAATAGGAGAGTATTTAAACATAGTTAAATCGAATTGTTGTTTTTCAATGACAAAACAAAGAGAGAATTGTAAAAGTTATAGAATACATTTATACATTTCAATTTCAATCATTAGCGCAGAAAGTACCAGGTTAACCAGGCAAAATGCATCAAAATTCCTATTGAATTAATTTTGAAGTCTATATGGTTAGTTTAGCATTATTTTTATCAATGGTTTTCTTATTGGTAAGTTTCAAGAAAGCTAATAATGACTTTTCTTGCGTTTTGAAACAAGAGTGTTGAAGTTAAAGCAATTAATTATTCAAATCAACCTTTATAATTTCAATACATGAATAAAAATCGAATCTCATCTCCACACAATAAAACCTCATTTGCTGGCTTCATACTCAAAGGTTTAATTAGCTATAACTTTAACTGTGAATTTAGTTTAATACGCACAATGAAACATACATAATAGCAATGTTTGCTTCATAAATAGATATACGAGTTTATATGTATATTACATTTTCTACTTAATTCCTTATAACTTTGAGAAATTATCAATGATATGGTATTTGCATTTTCTCAAATTATTGTAAACTCCTAAAACCAGAGCAAATATTAAATACAATTTAGTTATTTTCTGAAGAATCTTCATAGCCGGTATTCAGAGTTTGAATGTATGTTGATAACAGTATTCAAATTTATAATTTTGTATAGAAGACGAATTATCTTATTAAATGTTTCAACTTAATCAATTTATTAGCTATACTATATGAACATTATAAAAACTTAAAAGGTATTAGAATAAATTATAAATAAATGAATTAAAATTGACAAAATAACATTTTTTGATAGGATTTCCATTGAAATGATAATAAGTTTGAGCTTGTGTTTCGGGTGTTTCGGACTGTTGAGTGTTTTTTTGTTGAGTGAGATAATGGAAGTAACGGAGTGACTCTCATCTTCACATCATTACAATTCAAAGCCACAACAAGATTCTTTTATAAGCTTCTCACTTCAGAGATGAATTTCATTATAAGAATATTCCTTTTTTCATTCTCGAATCGTCCTAATCTTATAATCCTATCAGCCCACATCTGTCTCTCATATCAAGTATTATATATGGTTTTATTGCTTTATAAATTTTTTGTATGATTCCATTATACAGATACCGTATAGTGACAATAGATAAAATGCGACTTTTCTTTGTGAATAAATATTAGGTATCTTGTATTTTATGCATATTATAAATTTGGTAATTTTGCTATTGAACTATTAAAAATGATTAATTTTACATAACTTTTTTTAATATCAGTTATATTTATTTATTTGGAAAAGTGGAAAACTTTTAATAAATAATTATTCATAAAATATTAACTCGTGTTTATTAATATATCAAAACAAGTTATTTATTTAATGAAGTTACAGATTGGGAAATAATAATAAAAGGCAAACTCTAACTTGTGTTCCTAATAAAATAAACAAATGAATAAAGAAATTAATAAAAAAAATTGTTAGTTCGGTTCATGTGGTTTTTAAAGAAGTGAAAGTTCATTTGGGCAACCACAAAGCATTGAATTAGGAACAAGGAATCTGCACATTCTCTCTTAATTCCCTCACAATCATGCAAAATAGTTTTCATTTATTGAACAAAAGGTGCAAAAAGATGGCTAATGGGCCAACTTGGTCGAGAGAAATAAAGAAAATTACCAAGTTGATGATGTGAGAAACGAACTTGCTTTACATTTCCGACATTTTCTCTTTTCATTATTAAATAAATTGAAGAGAAAAAATGGGATTATTATAGCAGAAGTGAATAAAAGTTATACATACATTGTACATGTATTAACTAGGAAAGAGAAGAAAAGAAGCGTGTTGTTGTTTGGGAATTCCATTTCGTTCCACAATTAAAGAGATGAGATGGTTCAAGTTGACACTTTCAACTTGTTTGGTCATTTCTATGTCGCCTTGGTTCACACGGAGCGTCAAATTGTCACATTTTCCAATGTCTCCAAGAGAAATCTTTATATAATGATAATGAGTTTAATGATCGCACATAATTCACACATAAAAATCAAAAACACACGAGACAAAATCGCAATTATATGAACAATCAATCCAATTGAATACCATATACATACATATTATATTTTGATTTGGGGATATTACAAGAATACGGATGCATATCAAGATGCACATAATGTAAATGAATATAAATATATCAATATACATTGTATGGACTTGATGACAAGTGGAAAAGACGACTAGAAGTAACAAGAAGTAATTAAGTTTATAAACACATATATAAAATTAGGTGGCAAAATTCTATATATGTGTATTGTGTATTAGAGAAGATGAGAGATTCATTTGAGTATATGGGGATTGAGTGTTGGATTTCTTTGCTTTACTTTCGCTCCACGACGTTGTTGGGCGAGTATGTAAATTGATCTCCTACTTCCATCCACAACTGTGTCAATTTGTACTCGACCTTTCCCTACACTCGAGCTCACTGTCGATCTCACGGAACTTTGAAGTGTTCAAGGAGATGGGAAATTCGGGTTTCCTTCTCCTTCTTCTCCTCTCCGTTTACCTTGTTATTGTTAATGGACGCGGGGTTATTTTTCATGACGGAGTTGACGCCACTGAAGAGTAAGACAAGATTTTAAATATCCATATTTACACATTATATGTAGGATAGACATGATTTGGTCTGTATACCTACTGTATATGCAATAAATGGAATTACAAAGTCAGCTAAGTTATATCTCTACCTACCAATTAAATATTTAAATTATAAATTAAAAAATAAACTGTATGGCTTTTGATTTTATGTTTATTCTCAATTTTATTAATATTCGTTCTTTATTTATATCACTTTTGTGAATATGGGAAAATGAATTGTGAATTGAAAACTCAAGTAATTTACTTTTAGCGGCGGGTGTCCATATGGTGAACCCCCGAGAAAAACTTTTTTATATCATAATGAAACGGGCCGTTGCTTTTTGGCTGGACATCGAGGGCCTTGTGGGGAGATGATGATTTTGTATCAAGATGCTAAAAACATCGACACCGGATTTTGTGCTTGCGATGGTTAGTATATATATATAATATCTAAAAAATTTTTATTGTAATTACAATGTATAAATAATGCAAATAATTTATTTATTTCTTATAATCTTTTTTATTATTTTAGACACTTTATCAGATTGGGATCAAAATGATCCTGAACATTGCAGAATTACCCAAAGAAGGAAATTGTATTGGCCAAAACATAAGAGATGCTATTCTTTTTTTCATACTGTAATTTGATAAATGAACTTTTAATTTACATTATATCAAATATCAACTAGATTAAAATTTTCTTTTTTAAAGGGTCCATGCATCACGGGTCAATGGCTCGTTCTGAACGAATCCTTAGTCCCATCATGTCAAACAAACCCTTGTCCTTCCTATGACGATGATGATCCAAATAATCCAGAATTCTGGTTTTTAGACGAAGATGGCAAATGTCAATTAACTTACACTTTGGGAAGTTGTCCAAATCACCGGTTTAGCCTATTGAAGGAAACTTCATGGAAACCTACATGTTCAGCCAGGTCAGGATTCAGAGATGGAATTTTATACAAAATTCCGCCTAAAAAGAAAGAACTCGACACGGAAGAAGAATCCCAAGAGGATGAGAGCGAAGAAGAGGATTTGGACGATGATGAGTTTAAAAGAGCCTTTGAAGATCCATTTATCAAGCATTGGAAGCAACGCGTGCCGCACAAGACTTCAAGAACGAACATCAGGGTTTTGACTAGTTTTTGTAGGCAAAATCGACCAAAATTACTTCGCTGCTTTAAGGGACCAGCTGTTGGAATTAGAGGACCATGTGCTAAACTGCTCACAAATTAAAGTAAAACTTTATAATTTAATTTAATGATTTATTTTTTAAATTGTTTTTTGTTTTGTTTTTGTTGTTTTATAAATATAACTATTTTTGAGGACTTGATTTAATAATTTTACATAATCGTATAATAAAACCAAAAGAACTTATACAAACGAACTGAGAAAGACTTAATTAATTAAAGCATTTTTGTATTCAACAATGAAAGAAATTGACTAAAAATAGAAAATACATATATGAATTGAAATAAATTTTATGCATGCTTAGTGGTTCAACGAATTATGTCCCATCGCGCATATTCATATCAATATTTTCAATGGGACATAATTCGCTGAACCACTAAGTACTATAACGAGCATATATACTCTTAAATGGGCATACATATATTTCTAATATTATGTTAAACTTTTAAATAAAATTAACAAGTAATATTAATAAACCTTTTCAAAAATTTTAATAAATTTACTATTTAAACAAAATGCTATACAAAAAATTCAAAATGAAACTTGAAAACCACCAATGTTCCCACCAAACAAAGAACGGATACGTGAGAACGCGGATTATCATCTTAATCAAATCATCATCATCATAATAATTCCCCAATTTAGCGCGCTTTTTAAGGATGTGTTCAACTTCAAATTTCATATTAAGCTCAATGAGATTTGGCGCAAGGGTTTGAAAGAAGTTATAAGTGTTAGTTAATTCGTTAGTATTTTCTCCAGGTAATTCAAGTATGTCCAAAGAGAGTTTTCTCAAGTTTTCCCACGGCTCAGGATTCCCTTGGAAATTGATCAGCATTGAAGTGGAGAATTCTTCTAATAAAGGACATTCTTCTGTGAATTTATTTAAAACATCAATACAATGAATGACATCGTAAGGCGGAGTGAAATTGAAAATCCGCAAATTTCCGAATTGAGAAGGAAGAAATCGTAAAAGCTTATGAATCGAAGCATCCTCGCCATTTCTATCTGATTCAACATCAGAGTTCCATATTTCTGAACTTTCAAAATGCTCCATTATGAGTTGAATAACCTTTACAGTTGAGGGCAAATAAATTTTCTATATAATACAACTAGTTTATCATTTCATAAAAGATAAAATCACGATTAATAAAATGCATATAAAGTAATGGATTATTATATACCAATATTGAATTATGTTAAGTTATATATAAATATAATAATAACTATACATTGTCAATTGTTTATTGTACGCAATATATTTAATATATTAGTTACACTTTGGTAGCCAACTCAGCCAGCGCGTATTCAACTCCCTAGTCTTACGTATGTATGTAAATGGTATGTTTTACGTTTTACGCACTTGTAATATTGTATTATAGAATATAGATCTTGAAAAGGTTCCGCAATAATTTCTAATGAGTTAAATAAACAATGGGGCTTTCGTGTAATTTGGGAAAGCATTTGAAACAATTCCAGCTACACATCACAAATATATGCTATACCTATACATTATAATAATAAATAGTAAAAGTTTAGGATATTATAAATAATAGGTAGTATATATTATTGAATTGAAACCGAGAATCAAATACTTTCTTTGTGAATTAACTAAAATTTATATATATAGCTATGCATTGAGTTT
This sequence comes from Neelides sp. FZ-2019, assembly GCA_009869795.1. Taxonomy (NCBI): domain Eukaryota; kingdom Metazoa; phylum Arthropoda; class Collembola; order Neelipleona; family Neelidae; genus Neelides; species Neelides sp. FZ-2019. The sequence goes on along the minus strand of VJMY01000650.1, from coordinate 13,854 downwards.
CATAAATTAATAAACTTGACTAATAAATATCCTCATTGCTCATAATATTTCAATTCTCATATTTTATATGAATTCATTAAATTCTTAAACTCCATACTTTAAATACCTAAAGTTTAAAAAAATATCATTAGATATCGAACATACAAAATAAATAACGACTAATTGCTCACAAATTTGTAGTCATATGACCCAATCGTTTAAATCTCATCCCACACTTTTTGCATTTAACCGCCGTTCATTATCGTGGCTTTGTTTCTAATGGCGTTTTATGCTAGCAACATGAGTGAACATTTGACCACAATCTTGTTGAGAGCAAATAAATAAAGGAGTTTCGTGCCGCAACGCGTGTACCTTCAAAGATGTCAAAATCAAGAGCTGGAAATTGGTAAAAAGTGAAACAAATTTGTTTTTTGGTTTCTTGAAGATTTTATCATTTGATGTCAACTTGGTTCTGCCTATTGTTTGGAATAATGAAAAAAGAAATATAAAAATTTTTCACAATAATGAAGGACTATTAATGATAATTAAATTAATAAATAATGTATCGAATTTAAGAAATTCAAATAGTAATAATTAGGCAAAATTAAGTGTTCGAAATACCAGTTTTATATTGAGTCGTTCTCGTTATCATTCGCTTTTTAAGTTCTTCGAGGGGTATATCTTCAAGCCTTCTTATCTTAATTACAACTAATATCTTCATGACTTCTTTTTTGATCAAGTCATTGTTCTTTTGAGCTGATTGTGAGCTAAAAAGTAAAGTAAAGCTTCGCTTTTTAATTAACTTTTTTTTCTGTTTATAGAGTTAAATTTACATTTTTAATATCTCATTCTCAGGAAGGAACGAAAGAACTAGAAATGGTGGTAAAATAATTTAAGGCTGTATTCTTGAATAGTTGCACACTGTTTTTACTACCTGTGTACCTTCACGTATTCACGATTTCTCGTTTCACACATTCACAAATACATCCTACCCACAAGAATCATTTAGATATGGTGTTATTTATAGCGATCTTCAAGTTGCTTTTATGAATTGTTGTAAGTTAATTTCTTCAAACTACAAAGTTAGTATGTCTAACTTAATTTTATATTTTCTCTAGTTAGAAAAATCGAAATAATAATTTCCTTATTCAATCTCATAAAATAATCTCATAAAATAATTCAGTAAAAAATAATTTTTTGTCATTTAGAAGAATTCTCTTTTATGGTTTTTAATCATGTTCGACTCAGGAGAGTTTGAGAATTATAGAATAAAATATCCGATGTTAAAAGAAGTTCGAATTTCTTTACAAAGACTTTCAATACCAGAAATTAAAATTATTATTGAAAAATTAAAATCAACTCCAAAATTACTAATAGTGGAAGATGAACTCGAAGGTAATAAACAATCATTATCCATTAATTATTTAACAACGCAGTTAATATTATGGAGTGCTAAAATTTATAATTTACAACGTGTTACATAATTTATTTTATTAATGCTAATTATTGATTTACAGATAATTGTAATAATGCTTGTCTCGCATCTGATTGTCTTCAAATAAAACTAGAGGTTAAAGAAGAAGAGCAGATCGACACCCTTAAAAATACTTCAAGTAAATTGATCTTTCAATATATTTTTCTTCATTTTCAAACCTACTTTTACATACTTGACTTGTTTAATTAATTATATTCTTTATTAATATTTATTATTCTATTAAAAGTCATTATTTATTTTCAACATGAAAATTTCAAGGTTCAATTGGCTCAATTAAACATGAAATTCCTGAGGATGAAAATGAAGAAAATTTCATCCTGCCACATAGCAATTATCAATGTACAAATTGTATTGAAGAATTTCCCAACGAACTTACCTTTATGGAACATCTAGAACACTGCGATTTAGCTATAAATCCCCAAACGTCTCAGGGCCAAGAGGAAAAAAATCCCAACCAACCTGCTGCTCTATTAACGTCCAATTATACTTATCGAACTGATACCGGAATTATTTCTTCCCAATTCAATTCACTACTCCACTCCATAGTGGAAAAACCAACAGAGCGACTTGAAGAAAATTCCAATGAACAATTTAGTCAATATGATCAATATGCTTCCATCATAGCCTGTCCCGTCTGTAATTTTATATTTCCAAAAGATGAAACGTCATTATTAGAAGAGCACATGGAAATTCATGAAAAGATCAATTGCGAGATTTGCGATGAGAATTTTGAAGATATTGAAGACTTCAAATGGCACTGGAAGAAATCACCGAATTGTAGGGAGTTCAAAAATGGTTATGTCTGTGAGATTTGCGGCGAAAGATTCCCCCGACTTGGAGCGATAAAAAAGCACTGGTTGCTTCACGAAGAAAAAATTTGTTGTGAAATTTGCAAGTGCGAATTTTCATTTTCTATTTTTAAGCTCCACATAGAGACTCACAGGGTCAAGAATCTTATAAATTGCAATTTTTGCCACAATACTTTTTCCACTCAAGAAAATTTAGAGAATCACCTAACGACTCACACAAAGGACAAACCATTCAATTGCTGGTTTTGTACTGAAGGTTTTGCAAAGAAAATAACATTGGAACATCACATGAGAAAACACACGGAGATTAAATGTGAATTTTGCACTGAGATTTTTACCAAAAAATCCCTTTTAAATGAGCATATTAAAGTTCACAAAGAAGGTCGAATGTTCAAGTGTTTTGTTTGTGATAAGAGCTTTCATCTTTCAAGGAATTTTAAAAAACATAATATCAAAGTTCACTCTCAAGACCCTTCGTCCAAATGTGAGATTTGTGGAAAAATCTGTTCAAGGGAAGATCATCTAAAAATTCATATGCAAACCCACATGAGTGGGGAGAAGTTCAAGTGTCGTCTTTGCCCAAGGACTTTTGTGGATGCGAAGGAATTGAAAGTCCACGCAGATTTGAATCACAAAGAAAAAAAAAATTTTAAATGTGAAGTCTGTGGTAAAATATTCAAATTGGCGGGTTTTTTAAAAAATCACCAGCGTCTCAGGAAGGAATGTAATATGACTGAAATTAAAAAAAACTTTTCCCACAAGATTACTGTTAAAAGTCAAATTGTTCCCATTAAGAAGAAAGTAGGACGAAAGCGGCGAAGGAAACAACAATTAATTGCAAATACATTTGAATTTACTTCTACTGCAGTAAAGAAAGCAATAGAAAGAAAAGTGAGAGCAAATCGTTTATCATCATCGACTACTACAAAAGTTGTTCAGAATGAATCGAATGAAGATATAGAAGTGGCGCAAGTGGCACAAATTAATCTGAATAATTATGTTGATCTGGAAAATGACATTATGATACTGGAGGAGGGAAGTGTTTTGAACCAACAAAAGGAAAGGATGGATTTTCAAACTCCAGCTGAAACGTTCGCATCAGATGTTCCTACGCTAACAAAGCTTCCTTTGAGAACAATGTACAAATGCTCAATATGCGGATTGCAATTTCCTGAAACACAAAATGTGATCGACCATTTAGCTAATGTTCATTCGTTCTTTGTTGTTATGTGAGTTTATTTAATTTCAAGGCTCGTTTGTATTCAACCAAGTGCTATTTATTTGTCGACTCATTTTAAGTTCAATAGCATTTTAAAGTGAAAATTGTGTTCAATCAATTTTAAACGATAATATATTTAGGTTCTATATGTTTTATCCAGCTGAGTTTTAGTTAGTTACACTGGGCACTTTTAAGGCAAATTTAGGTTACTGCCTTTACTGCCGTTAAGGCAATTGCCTATTTATGTGTTTGATAGAACCGGGCAATTGCCCAAATTTAGGCAACTGCCTAAATGGCAATTTTTTAGGCAATTGCCAGGTTACATCAACTAAAATGATAGTTATCATCAAATAATTAATACATTTCTTATTGCACAGCATTTAGTTTTAGTATTAAGGTGCTTGTCTAAATGAGATAGAAAATTGAAAATAAATGATTATGAGTACACATACCCATTTTAGGGATATATCCGTTAATTTTGTTTGGCTAGATTTAGTTGAAATACATAATTCAAACTGAACAAACCTAACTTAACCTTAAATAAAGAAAATTAATTTGTTCTATAAAGTTAAACATAGTTTATTTTATTTAGTTCTATTTCAGAGCTTTCATTAATTTTGACGCCAATAATCATTTAGTTGTAGTAAATTAACATTTAGATAATTGCCTAAAGATGCCGTCTAACTTGCGGTAGTTGCCGTCACGCCAGTTGCCTAAATTTTTGGCAATTGCCCGATTCGGTATCAAACAAATGCCGTTACGGCAGCAGGCAATTGTCTTAACGGCAGCCGGCAGTTGCCATAAAGGCAGTTGCCTAAATTTGCCTTAAAAGTGTGCAGGGTAACTAAAATTCAGCCTTTTATTTATTTCAGTATGTAATGATAATGATATTTATTTATATTTTATTTAATATAAATAAATATTTTTTTTATTAAAATGGACACGGAACAATTGATTTTTAATTCAATACCTATAATGGGTTATACTAATCTTTAGTCATCTTAGGTTAATAATAATCGAATTCTTTCAGTGGTCTTCTCAGCAGACAGAATACATCCTTCGAAACCAGAGCAAGTAAAGCTGTCACCTGCTGCGATAATTAAAGGCTCATGATTTATTTCCACAAAACCTGGCTCATAAGGATAGCCCATTTTAACCTGAAATCAAATTAACCATAGCTATAACGAGAGTGCTTATCATTCATATAAATATATTTAGAACTAATGAAAAATATTTAAGTTTATTCCCGTGTTCCCATATATAATATTCAAAATTACAGCTCTTTTATTTTATTAAATGGAATTAAACCAAATGAGCAGAGAACTTACTTGACTAAAATCCCATTTTTGTAATTGAACAACACAAGGTTTTGAACTTCCGATGCATTTTTCTACTCTTTCAAGGATATTTGGTAATAGGATTTTTTGAGCAGTTTGTTCGTCATTGATATATTTGGCTCCAAATTGGGTTGAAGAATGAGCAATTATAGAAACGTGCTTGTTGTCACTATTTAATGATTCGTTAATTCTCCAAAATCGAATATCAGAAGAGTCTGACGGTGAGGCAAAGGATAAAATTGGTTTTTTAAAATGCTGGATATCCGTTGGAATTTTATCATAAAAGAGACCCAGAGCAAATCTGGATGTGTAGTTCACAAGGGCTAAGTTTAATTTGAGATCATTGTCATCTGTAAATGTGAAGAATCATGATTTATTTACCTTTTTAATGCTATTTTAAATAGTATCAATTACTTAATTGTTAACCAAAATAAATAATTTATGCATTACTTTTCACAAGTTTGTTAAAATTTTGAAGTTGAATGAGCAATGGTGTTGGTATAGTAGAAACAACAATGTCGAATTTTCCATTTCTCTCAACATCTTTTGACTCAACCATGACTTTCTCCCTTTCGCATTTTATTTCAATTACGTTAGTTAATAGTTTAATGTCCAAATCCGTTTTAACTCCACCCTATAAATGAAATCAAATTCTTTGTCTTTAGTATATAACCTTAAATTACAATCAAATACAAAAAATTAGTTCAATTGGTTAAGTAACTAAAAACAATTCATTACTTGTTGAAAGAAGTGTTCAACTATAGATCCAGTTCCTTTCGTGCAAATGAAATGTTTCTTATTTCTTCCATCAACGAATCCAGCAATTTGTGAGGTGTCCAATGGACGGATTAAATCATTGTGTACTAAATCTAAAATAAAACTGATTTGGAAATTCATTTAAAATGTGATTTTATTTTGATATTTGAATTTATTGTCATTAAAAATATTACTGTCGAAATACGAGGATGACCATTTGCCGCTGTTTGTTAGGTACTGGGCACCGAAATCAATCTCGAATTTATTGTCAATTTTAGTCGTGGCGAATCGTCCGCCAATTTTATCCATCTTTTCCCATATTTCAATATCGACGATTTTGCTCAATCTTTCAGATTTGGAAATGTTATATGCAATGAGTGATGCGGTGGGTCCAGCGCCGATCAAAAGTAACTTTCTTTTCATATTGTATCACTTAAGTTAAAAATATTTTAAATAAAATTGGGGTTTAACTTAATCACTCATTATATTCATGAATGTATTTTTTTTATTATATTATATTATATATTATCGTGTTCAAAAGTAATCTTTAACACAATATGATTGCCGATATAAAGATTAAATCCTAAATTTTTACTATTAGTTATTACTCTTAATAATCTTGAATAAATGACTTTTAATAAGCGTAAATCAATTTGATGATTGTTAGCAAATAGTTACACGTGCCTGAAACAGAAACTTACTGAACTGCCAAAATGAGAGAATTGTGGAGCCCATGTGGATGTGGAAGGGAGCAAACTCTAAAAGATCGCTATTGGTTGACACGAAGTTTAAATTTTCTCTTATAAAATATCTGAATTCTGAATGTGGTAAGTGGTAACATGTGAACTTGTACTTAAAACTTTGTTAAAACTAAATTTTAATTGCATTCTGATTCAGTATTTCTTAATGAGTGTTTGAGTCTTTCAGTGATTGTATCACGTCACACATTGTGATATTTATAATTGATTTTAAATGACTATTATCTTATAAACCATTTAAATTCTTAAGTTTGTTGCTGAACATAGTTAATTTTTAATTAAAATTGTTTTTCGATAAAACTAGCTTTTCTATTTCATCGTATTAAATGCCTCAAATTCCTATGAGAAATACAAATATCCGAGGCGTAATATTAGGAAAAATTATCTTTTGTTATCTTCTAACTCTTCTTTATCTTTATATTCATTTTCAAAGAAAAAGAGTTAACCCAAGTCCGATTCAAACAGAGCTTATTATTGAAAAGGATTTCGTTTTATATAACATTTAATTCAGTTAACCGAATAGCTTCAAATTATTTGTTCATTATACGATTAAAACTAAATACTGTTTATTGCAAAAAAGCTAAATTTTGTCAAAAGAGTGATAACATTTTAACACAATATTACCTTGAAAAGTCATTAGTGTTCTTATAAAAATATTGAATATATTTGAAGTCGCAAGGACGTTGAACTTGACATTTATTCAGCTACCACTTCGGTCTGACTCGATATAAAATTAAGGTAAAAGGATTTATTTTCAATTCAATATTTCAGCTCTTTTCACAGAAAGCCAAATACATTTTCTCGGTATCAGTTGATTTTTTTAAAATTTCTTTTGGCTATTCAGCACAGCGCATTCAATTCATAACAAATAATTCTCGAAACGAAGTTCATTGTTACTATCATGAAAAAATGCTTACCTTGATTTTTTTTATTTAATTTACAATGAACCAATATGCAATAAAGCAATGAACTTTAAGTATAAAACCTTTTATTTATTCAATCCAATGAACCTTACAAATGAGGTACATCCTATATTATTATAGTATTATGTGTAGATATGTTACTTCCATTATGATGTAAAGACTCCAACCTTTGGGTCAATTATAAATCATCCATAACACTTTGAATGACAATGACATATATAGTCATCATTTACCTATTATATATATATATTGTAATATTAGGCATACTTAAGAAAACTATTTAGTTTCAATTGAATAATTTTCAATAGCTTTGTCATCCAACTTATCCTTATACTACAGTTTTTTGAAAGTTGAATAAGATTCATTCATCGTACCAAAGTTTTATATTTATTTATGATTTATTAATCAACTTATTGTTAACTTCCAATAGGTATATCTTCGTAGTCTATGTGTATAATTTTATGTTTTGTTTCACTGTTTAGTGTACCTGGTAGGTTTTGGGATAAAATTATATAAGTATACGAAGTATTATCGTATAAGTATTATGTATAACTTTATCAGCATGTTTCATTATTAGGTATAGAGATTACTTTGGCCACGTTATGTCATTTTATCTTTGTCACTTTCTATGTCACGCAATATTTAATTCTGTATTTACCTTCATCATGAAACCTTTATATAGTGATAATTTATCATTTATATAATAAATACACACAATAGACCTCGTGGTGTTTATTCATTCCAAATACCTCCACATTTACTCCCATTCTCCTATTAAATAATTATTTATTCATTAAACTTATTGTTCAATTTACGTTTTTTATCTATCCACAAATATATTATACATATTATAGTCACAATCCATGGTACACACAAGACACAACGACACAATAGTGAGCTAACATTTAAGTTGAGTTTAGGAAACGTGACAGAGTTAAACTATTTGATAGATTTAAGAACAACGTGCTCAATAATAATTTTTTAATTCGAACATTTGTGTCGATTGTGTTACAGATGAATTCAAATTGTGCTAATTGGCCAAGTGGCTCAGGAACCAACTATGGTGCTACAAATATTCACAATGTTCCAGGGACGTCAAGAAACAGCAGAGCAACCCCGTTTGACTCTTCAATATTCACAGAATCAATGATTGAAAATTTAAATGAGCCCTTCATTAATCAAATTCGCTACCAATCACAAAGTAAGTCCATTTTTCTCATTCCAAATTTCATTTTAATAAATCAATTTGATAGGTACAGCAAGAATCATTAATGTAAATGTTTGGTTTAATTATTAAAGGATGTATTTGGATCGTTTTCATTTTCCAGATCGCCCACTGAGATCAATATTCCGAATGGCTCGAAGTCGAAGAAGACCAATACTCAGAACAAAGTCGGAGTCGGACTTTAAAAGTTTATTAAAAAACGACAAAGTAGAAGATATTCGGGACAGGTTAATTGAGAAATATGGAAGAAGCCAAAAGACATTCACAATCAAGTCAATTTCCAAGTTATCCAAGAGTCAAAAACTCGTTCTCGCTTCAATTGCTCTCGTTGACTTTACGAGCTTTTGTGCCATGTCAATTTTAGCTCCTTTCTTCCCTAATGAGGTAAATTCAATAACCTAAGCTTATGACATTTTGATATATATCAATTTATTTGATCCCATGTAATAGATAAGCATTGTTATTAATTATAAATAATTTATAATAAATCTTTTTCATTAGGCTGCCAACAAAGGAGTTGCTACTTCGATATCTGGATTTGTTTTTAGCATTTATGCTCTGGTCGTCTTTTTAGCATCTCCCCTTATGGGCAAACTTGTAAGATTTAAATAATACGCAAATTTAATAACTCAATTTTAGTGAATGATCTCAAATCAGTCTCTAACTTATCTATAAATAGAGCTCTACTTTTTTAAACTTTATTCTGGTAAAAATTAAAATCTAATTGATATGTTCGTCTTATTCTACAGGTTGGACATGTTGGGCCAAAATTTCTTTTAATTACTGGAATTTTCTTGGGAGGCGGCTGCCAGATTCTTTTCGGGTATTCTTATTTGATATTATATTTATTGAAAAAAGCTTGCAATTTACACAATTATTTATGAGTAACTCTTTTATATTTGCATTATCTAATTTATAATATAGTTTGCTCGATCGAGTTGAGTCAAAGGCTGTGTTCATCATGTACTGTTTTCTTGTTCGCATCTTCGAGGCTCTTGGTGCAGCAGGTATAAACATTTTTAATTAAGAGTTTAAAACGCACTCATTTTACTAACTAAACAATTCTACAGCAAATATTCATATATCATTCATTTCGAATGTTCTAAACTACTCAATGTTTTATTATTTTAGCCTTTGCAACTGCCAGCTATACTTTCGTAGCAAAGATCTTTCCTGATAATATTGGTTCAGTATTGGTAAGCAATCAATATCTATAATTTACCAACACGTTGAATTCCTTTGATAATATATTATTTTAAAATACACAATATTAAATACTTGTCTGATGACTTGAGTGATTAATTTTTAATAAGATTCAATATGACATTTTTATTTTATTATGAAAGGGATTATTAGAAACATTTGTTGGATTGGGACTGAGTGTTGGACCCGCAATTGGAGGACTTTTGTATGATGTAAGTTCAAAGCCTAATTTTAAATCATCTTCTCATTAACTAATTGAATTCCTAACGCATTCATTTGCTTTATTAATTTACTTTACTAAAATGAGAATTTCTTTCAGCTCGGCGGCTACCAACTTCCATTTTTCACCTTGGGAGGAGTAATGCTATTGACAATTCCGCTCAACTTGTACCTGTTGCCAGCGAGCGAATATGACGAAGACGCTGTGGAAAAGACCCATGGGATTTGGCATCTGCTCAAAGAACCTCCTGTGATCATTCTATGCCTGGTTATTGTCATTGCATCAAATACATGGGGATTTCTTGACCCGACACTCGAACCTCACCTAAGAGAAGTATAAAAGAGAATTTAACCAACCAACATTTTATCAATCATGATTAGCAAAATGTTGTTAATTAAAATTAACGAAATGTCTTTATTCTTTACAAAATTAAGTATTGATTGTAATGTCTTATAATCTTAAATTTTTCTTTTCTAGTTCAACTTGTCAGCGAAGCAACTTGGACTTTTCTTTTTGCTCAGCTCTTTACTTTACGCTGTTTCGAGTCCATTTTGGGGTTTCCTGGCTGACCGAATGACTCAAACTTACGTTCTCATGGTCGTCGGACTTCTCTTTTCAGCTTTGGCTCTTCTACTTATCGGACCTTCGCCTCTAGTTCAATCTTTAGGCCTGGAAAAGTAATTTACCATTGTTTTGCTCGAATCTCTTCTAATTAAAATTACAACCTGTGACTAGTTATTTCTTAGAAATAAAGTTATTATATCATTCGTAATTACGTATACATTAGTACAAATACATTATTAATAATAATGTATTTTAAATGTCAATTTTTCACTTTTAGCTCAATTTGGCTCAATATCGTGGCTTTGATAATTCTCGGAACTGCAATTTCAATGGTTCTACTTCCCACGTTTGAAGCCATTTTAGACTGTGCACTGTAAGTTAAATTGAATTTCAGACTATCTTATATTATTTCAGACTTTCTTTTATATATATTATAAATTGCCAATTTACTTTTACGCTTTGTTGTTTAGAGACGCTGACTACAGAGATGAAACTTCAACTTATGGAATCATTGCTGGACTCTGGTCTTCTATGTATTCATTGGGGTAATTAGTTAATTAGAATAATAATAATTTAATTAGTGAAATTGTCATTCGCAGACTCTTTATGCAAGAGGAACTGAAAATGAATGAATTGTATATCTTTTAGTCAAATAATGAAAGATTCTAAGTATTCTTATTCCTTGTTATTTAGTGAAGTGATTGGCCCATCACTTGGAGGATTTTTATTGGAACATTATGGATTTCCAGTTTGTTCTTCAGTCATGGCTGCATTATGCATAATTATTGTAAGTCAATTTACATTCAAAATCAATGTTCACAATATTAATTAATTATAATTTGACCAATTATAATTGTGCTTAATTTAATTTTTACAGGCAATGATCGTTTTACTCTACTTTACATTCAACCCACAAGGCTCAATGGGAATCGCCGATACGGAGAGGCGGAACAGCTCAAGAGAAAAACAATCAGAAAAGTATTCAGACAGCGGGATCAGCGGCGAATCCTCTAAGTCAAGTTCCTCGTCCTCTTTGAACGTTTTAAACGAGACGAGTCCGCTCTTGTCCAAAAGCGTCCCCGACCCAGGAATGTACGAGAGGAGAAAGTCATCAGAGATAAGCGAACAAGGATTCCCAGTGGGAAATTACTCGTATGAAGGGAAGAGCTTTGACTACAGCACGAGTTTCCCTCAAGTATTAAAGACTGTTGGTGTTACGGCCACTGGTGCTGTGGAGGTTTAAGTCACAAAAATCTGCATTTGTCAATTCTCAAAATCATAGCACAATTTTTTAAGGAACTGCCAGATGTATGAAATGATACTTAATTAATGCAAATTGTATTTTGGTGCTAATTGTAAGTGAAAGCGATATCTAAAGTGCTCAACCTGATGGTTTTTAACATTTATTTTACTTCGTTTTTGTATTAATTACGATGATTGTTAAATTTCCATTACATGCCCTGTTAAATTCAATTATATAATTGAAATATAATATAATTACGTTATTGTATCAATATAAAAAGTTTATATTATATTTAATAAACCAACTCTACTTAATGTTAATGTCTCTATAAGATTTTGATTGCAAGTGTTGAAAGACTTTAAACGAGACTTTGTTGAAGAGACCTATTGCATATTACTCACTAAACTTCATTTTCAAATTTAAAATTCTTTATTTCATATTTCTGGCGTTATGAATTATTGAAGTAATTCTTTTGTTTTATTTAGGATTTCAATTTTTAGCTAAATTTAAGTTTTAAGTTCGTTCTTCTTAACATGTTTCTTTTGTGCCAATTTCATGTTCAATTACAATTATCATAAGAATTATTAATATTGATAACTAATAAACTTTACCAAATTAATTCATGATTGGATCTTTGGATTTGGATACCATTACTTTAAAATCATTTATAATTGTAAATTATATTGATTAATTGCATATTATTTGGAAAAAGACGACAGCACGATTCAAGGTGACTACACAAAAGCCGACACCCGACTTACACAACACCCGACACATCCAAACCCGACAAAGACACTTTTAAAATAACCCAACTCGCCATTCCCGTCGCTCCAAAAAATCCGTCAAGTGTAATAGGGTAAAAATAATTATTTTCTACAATTCATTAATAGTTAATACTGAAAAATCAACTGAAAAATAATTAAATGTTGAGAATAATTCTATCCGACACCTTCATAACACCCAATATTTTTTTATTTAATATTAATCTACCGCCACTCCGATTTACCAATTGACAATTAAATATCAAAAGCGTATTATATCAAAAAATCTAGTCGAAATTTTTATCAGACAAAATCTTCAAAACACTACAAATTCACCCGCCTCTTTTAATATAATATAAAACTATTAAATAATGAGATTAGTGAAATTTAATCAAACTCATTTATTTATTTCTATGATTTAATTACTTACATTACATAATTAAATTGGTAAATATTACAAAAATTAAGATATTTTGTTATAATTAGCAGATAATTTAGAGGAATTTTGAAATTAATCATAGATAAATAAGCAAACAAGTTTTTAAAAAATGATATTTTAATTAGTTACAGGCTGTACAATCTGGACAATTAAATTACATTTATATACAAAATACAATTTGAATTTAAATAATAAGAATATATTTATTCATTTGAATTTATTAACCACACACCGTTAATAGAACATTTTCGAGGAATAACTTTATGAGCAGATACCATGGATTTTATTGCAAATTTGGATCAGAACAATAGCTATTTGTATTGGGTTAATACCCATTGACGTCAAACAAATTATTATTTACAAATTAGTAATTACATTTACAGTAGCATTGCAAAAATGACAATGATTTCCTTTATTTATTTCCTTAATTGATTTGGAAAAGGTTGATCAGGTGATGTATTGAAAATCGTATCTGTTGTAGCAATTTAAATATTTAATCTATCGTTAACATTTTCCGTTTTCATCATTAACAAACACATTCTGAATTCGAACATTTCTTTATTTTCATAAAACTTACCAAATGTCCAAATGGGTCCTAACCTAACATAGCAAGGTTAAACTTTCCCTATTGGACATACATTACTTCACCATGGCCACCACTCCATCAAAGACCTTTTTTGTTCTATGATCCAAAATGCATTTATAATTTATTTCTTTCGTTAACTGCATTTTACTCATAGGATAATTGAAGCGTTCAAATTAAACTTTTTTTAACAATGCAATTCCTTGTGAGAGCAATTCCGGTGTGGGAGCAAACGTTAGAATCGACAAAGCTTGTGATTACACATCATATAGGGATAATACACTTCGCTATATTTAGGTTAGATTAAGTTTTGCCCATTACCCCATTCCTACGCCTGCAA
>VJMY01000649.1:0-40970 GCA_009869795.1 Neelides sp. FZ-2019 | reverse complement strand
ACAAGCTCCAACCGACGCTCCAACTGAGCCACCAACAACCACCAGGCGAACAACGACGAAGCGGACCACCACTCGTCCATCATGTCCATCAGTGAACTGCAAAGCCCTCGCCAATGGAAACTACGCCAATCCCCGTGACTGCGAGAGCTACATCGCTTGTTCAAACGGACACACTTACGTGATGCCCTGTCCAGATAATCTTCATTATAATGCTAAGAAAGATGTTTGCGATTGGCCACGAGATGCCAATTGCTCTTCCTGTGACAGCGGAAGCCAAAGCGCCTCAGACTCTTCAGACTCCTCAGACTAAATTATATTAACCATTCTTTTTAAGAGATAAAATTCCAAATAAAAATATCTTATAAATTAAACAATTGTAATTACATTCTTCTTACGAATGCAATACTCAATTAATTCATTCGAATAAAATTACTTGCATACTTAAATCTTGATTAATAAATTGTTTTGTTGCATTTAGATTATGCATAAATAAATTATATATACTCAATATTTACATTTTATGAACAAATTATTATTATTAGAAAAGATAAAAAAGCATTTTTACATGTAGGTAGCAAAAATGAAATTCAATTGAGCAAGTAATAATTTTATTGCATACAGAATGGGCTTAATCTTCGACTTCCTTTAATATAACTTTACTACATAAAGAATAGTTTAAAATAAATATGAAAAGTGAATATGATAAGTAAGATCAATCCTAAATACTAAAAACACTAATGAATTATTAAATTAAAAGTCAGTCAATCAAATTTAAGTTTCATATTTGGTTTATTAACGTCCATGGATGAAAAACCATAATTGAATCGTACCATATAAATGAACGTTATTTGACAATCAGTAGTTTCGCATAATCTAATTACTAAATGTTATATATCATCATAGTCATAATCTCATTATATTAGTATAATGCAACATTTGAATAAATATATAATTATAGAATGATACCATTAATAAGTTAAAATATTGAATAAAACTTAATTTTCATTTCGGTATTATTTACACAATTTAATAACGAAAAGGTTCAATCAGTACAAAAGTTAAAAACTTAATTTCTCATTATACTACACAAACAGTAAGAATATTATACATGACTTCGATTTTTAATTTTTTTAATAATATTAATATATATATATTATATTTTTTATTTAATCTAGGTATTTTATTATAATAAAGCTATAATCCCTTTATTGTTTACAAATTTTTATACAAATTTCTTTATTTATGCATTTCTATTTTCAATTTTAAATGTTTTATTACAACAAAGTTAATAGTTAGAAGCCAAAACTTGTGCATCTCTATTCAAAGAAACCCAAATATCATTTTTCAATAAATATAGTCTTATTAAAGTTATATTAAACAAATTGTAAATAAAGATCTTTACTCGAAAACATCCCTGTTTTAATTATTATTATTTGAATTTTAAATGAATCGTAAAGATCGCTTAAAAAAGTCTTATGACTAGTGAACATAATTTTTTTAAATGTTCTCAGAAATTTCTATGACTTGTAAGTCCGAATGAGGTCTGAGATTGGCGCACGACAAATTGGACATCCGTTGTCATCTTTTCTTCTCCAGTACTCCAACCCGCACGGGTAGCACATGCACATGTGACCACAAGAGTAGAAAACGCTGTCCACAGACCGTTCGCAACAAGCTACGCACTCAACGTTCCAACCGCCGTCCTTCTTGCTTGAACCCGTGCTCCCATAAATCCCTCCACCCAGTCCAGCAGAGAAGTTGGGCGGGCGCGGGGGAAGTTGCGGGCCAACCGTGCTACTTGAGCTTGACTGTCTGGAAAAGTGGTTTTTCACCACTCCACTTGACCCTTGACCTTTGTTCACACTATTTGACCCTTGACATGACCCATCGTCGCCATTCTTGTTCTGTCTCGCCCCATTTCCATTTTGGAAATGCGGAGCAGAAACGCAGCGACTCAAGCTCCCATAATTATTCCCGGCCCGCCCGGACATCAAGAGCCCTGTGGAATAGTTTGAAATGCTTGCGTAGGCCGGATTCATTTGTTGGTGTTGCGGGATAGGCGAGGAGCTCGGGATGGAAATCGGGGACGAGCGATGATAAATGGAGGAGTTGATGGGGGAACATCTTGGATGGGGATGTTGGATGAGCATTTGCGAAGACGGTCGGGAATTATTGGGCGTGGAGTTCGCTTGGGGTGAAAAGGTTGAGGACGAGGGAGACGACGCGCCTCGTTGCTGCTGTTGTTGATGTTGGTGATTTCGCTCGTGTTGGGCCAACGAGGTTCTTGAATTGTTCAAGTGAGCCCGTGGATCTGAAACAAATAGAACTCATTAACCTGAGAAGAGAGAAAAATTAATTTTTAGAATTAAAATCGTGAGAATATCCCTTTCTGCAATCTCATTCTTGCAATTTGACGTCCCTAATGGCTCGCATAGGAAAAGAGATACAAAATGGCCATCTCAACTCTATACTTTATATAATGTAAGACCATGTGTGAAACCATGAGTGGATTTTTTCCAGAACATGAGAGAAATTATCCTTCGTCACGTCACAGACCAGAGAGCCTCGAATGGGAAATTTGATACTTCCACGATAGCCAACAAGAGGAATTTTTCTTATTCAAAACTATTTTCATGACTTCCTTTGTTTCCCCACGCTCTCTTTTCTTCATCTCTCCATTTGTGCCAACGTGAGGGGAAAAAACGAGAGAAATGTGAAGACATTCGCACATATTGTGAATGAATTAAAAACAAATTCAATTAATCATTAAGAATTCATCAACTTTTCTTTTTTTGATGATTCATATGCGAATTCTTTGGAACCAACAATTTAAAGAATATCAACCAAATACGTCATTTAATATTCCACTAATTCAGCTAGCTTCTTTGTGAGTAATTTGAATATTTTTTTTTCCTTTTGAGAATTCATTTTACATTTACAATTAATTTTCTCAAACTGCGACGAAATTGTTCTAATGTGAGAAACAAGCAAGTCAAATCTCAATTATGTAGAACGTAGTTAACAATAATGCTGTTTAGTTTAAACAAAAAGGTCAGGGAAAATATTTTCTTGGGAGCAAAAAACGATTCACAATAAATTCATTTGCATAGCTTTATTAAATTGCATTCATACACTTGTACTAAATACATTATGTCGGTATAAACCATAGAATAGTACCGCAACATCGTAAAAAGTCTTGTATGAGAAAAGGGTGAATGGAGAATTAATCATTTTTCACCATAAGAGCTAACGAATATTCTCACGAGTTATTCATATATCGCAATAAGAATAATTAAGAAGCTTTATTTGTTAAAAAAAACTCACCAACAAAGCGAATCGAGGTCGTGTTGCCGTAAATGTCAAAGAGACACCAAAGCGGGGCTCGGGTGTCAACGCCTTCGAGTGCGATTCCCTTCTCGACTCCGTCAACTCCGTAGCGGATTTCCCCATTAGGAGTCACATAGTAGAAGAGGGTTTCTCCTTTCTCCAGACTCATTTTTTCCAGTGCTTTGGCCCAGTAGCCAGGGCGGGACGTGAGGTCAGGCACGGCATATTTTGGTAAACGCTCAGGTCGGAGGTTGGAAGGGTCATTGCAAGTCACGCCGAATCTGAGACTTCCGTTCCAGTTCCTGCTCACGTCCTCCACCTTGATGAAGACTCTCTCGGAAGGAGCGAGCGGACGGGCGGAGAACGCCACGGCTTTGCAGAATCCATTCATCCGCCGGGCCCCCGTCCCGTCGCACGTAATTGAGACGTTTTCACCATGAACGTGGGAAAAGGAGAGGCGTGGGAGATTCGCTGGACAGCTCGGAACTGGAGTTCCTGGAAAATCAAAAATATATTCATTTTAACACACTTCATTCGACTCAAATATGACCGAATCTGAATTAATTTCACACTTGATGATCCACACTTTTCTCATACTTTATTTTTCATATCATGTATTATATACTTTTACCTATAGTATGATTATATGCTCAAGGCATGTTGCATTAGCAGCAAGTCGGGGTATTATGCGTCTACTAAATATCTATGAAGTTTACAAATATGAGATTTATAAGATGGGGAAAGAAATACAATATAAAATGGACGTGGGGACGTTTAGTTTAATACTCAAATTTTAATGTGAAAAGTCTTATTGTCTAAACTTTAATGATAGAAGAAAGAATGCTTTTAAAATGCTTTGTTGTTACATATTTTGAATTTACCAAGAATGAAAAATGTTAACTCTAGTTGATCTTTTAAGAGTATTATGGATGAGATAGGGCTCAAATTAAATTTAAGAAGGTGGTAAAACAATAAAAAGCAAGTGTGACATATGTTAAGTACAAAAACAGGTAAATTTATTCGAATGAGATACGTGCGAGGAGTCAACAGACAGATGCGAAATGAAGGAATTGGAGATGAAAAAACCAGGGAATCCTTGATTCGACCGCCAACCCAAGAACATTTAACAACAAAGACCCTTTACATTGCATAGAGCATTTCCCAATGCTTTTCCTATTTCATAATTTCAAGTGCCAGTCTATCTGTTGTGACCTCTAAAGGACCATAACCATTACAGAATACTAAAATTAATGTATATAAAATCCTAATTAAATTCTTCCTTACCAAGTCCAATTTTTCTCTTAATCTTCTTAATGACTTTTGGTTTCTTGAGCCAGGAGGCGCAAGTCGGAGTTGGTTCGTCGTGGCGGGGTAGCGGGATGGCTTCGTAGATGGGTTCTCTCGGTAAGGCGGGGGCGGAGAGGTGTCGTGGCGGGTGTGACATTGGCCAAGGGCCCGTGACCAGAACCCCCATCCTCTCCCTTCGGATTTCCTCCTGCACTTTCGAGGGAACAGATGTATCTTCCACAGCAGCAGCTGCCCCACACACAGATGCTCCGATTACGTTGATCCCCTCGATTCCTTTCCGCACAACTTGCCAAACACTCCCTCAAGTCCTTTAACTCTTTAAACTCTCGCCATTTCACTATCTTTTTAACTCTTTTAACCCTATCGTTTTTAACTCGCAATTAAATCTCTGTTGATTTCTAATTGCTTTATGTCTTGAACTATCCAGTTTCTATACATTAAGTTATGTATGAAATAAGAAAAACGTTTGTAGAAAACCGAATTTTTGCAAAATTTCACTATTGTTGACGACGTGAAGTATAAATGGAGAGTTTTACGATTTCCTTTGGTTGTGCGTCGTGTGTGAAGAAAGAACGGATGAGGTTTGTGTGTATTCCGGTGTGAAGAAACGCGAGTTGTTTGGACGAGGAGCGGATGTTGAGTGGAGGAAGCTGCTGGTTTGCTTCGGCAGTTGGGATGTTGAGGGTGAGGAGCAGACGGGGACTTGCGAACCCTCTTTTCCCATTCCCTACATAGGGATGATATAGGGGAGTCCCTTTGGCCCAAAGGTGGATGAATGAAGGGCAGCTGGTAGTTGGGTCGCGTGGATGGAAGGGTCGCGTGGCAGATGGACAGCTGCTTCCATGACCTCAGCCTCGTGCCACCGGTCTTACAAAGAGACCGAAGATCTATTCCTATGCCTATATATAGCAAAATACCACCTTTGTGTCAAACAGCTAAGCATGTATACCAGCCATGATGATGTGTGGAGATATGTGGAATGGATATACAGTTCTAGGGTAGCTTTAAATTTTAAAAACAAGCTTTCAAATATACGAGACATTACATAATATTCATTTATTTATAGAAATAAATATAGCCAAGATGCATATTCGGTGTTTTCGGTGTATCTAATTATTTTATTATAAGACATTGGAACATGTTAATTAATTGTAAGGTTTATTTATCAAAACGGATAGGATGAAGTTAGATTGAAAAATGATGAAAAATTTAAATTAATATTAATAATTTTTCGCATGCACGAACGCCTTTTTCTCGGTATTTTTCAATAATCTTGAATATGGGAAAATCGAGAAAGTTCTACATTAATTTGATTATGGGAGAATTTAAGTTTTAAAAATTTGAGATTTGTGAAAACTTAAAAATGACGAGGAAAAGGAAAAATAAATCTGTAAAGGATAAGGATTTGGTTATTAAAAATAAATTTTCGGATGTTTATTTACATTTTGTATGTCGGCCTTTTCCTTCATTCGAACCTTTCCTTATGTCCATACCACCGACCCTTACACTTTGAACATCTTTCACTGATATTTTCCGACCTTCTTTCTTCCTCCTCCACATTCATCTTAACAGACGGACTTGGATCCCTCTGTTTACATCCAAGGGTTCTATCCTATCTGTATAAACTTCTATACCAATTTATACACCATAAATTCATATGGACAACCAAAAACTTAGGATATATTTTTTGACCATTGTATGGACCAAGTATATCCGATTCACTGCTAATCATACAGAAAGATCCCAAGCTTTTATTCTTTCAAAATTACACCTTGGGATACCATACAATTATGGCTTACGGCCGGTGATCTTTCATATAGAAAAATTTATCTATGTATATAGATATTTACAAATGTATAGGAAAGAAAAAAGAACTATAATTCCCCTATGGTCTTGTAAAACACAATAAGTACATTGCTTTTTCAAAATATGAGACTATACTCAATATCGTATACTATAAGAGTCCTTAAAGTCATAGCGAATGTTGGGATCTCTGAGCACCCTAAAGGTAATTTTAAGTGAATGGAGATCCGAGATAGGACGAAGCTAGGAGGTTCGAGAGACTCACGACCTTAGTAATTTTCGCTTCCAGTGTCCTTTTGATCACAATGCTCATTCATTCATTCATTCCTCCATTGAATTCTTTAAAGGTATTTTGAATACGAAGGAGACTTTAAACTCAAGTCCCCAGTTCTCCCGGCTGCCCGTGCCAAATGTGTCTCCAGCATATGGAAGAGAGATGAGACTGCCCCAATATGAACTTTGAAGGGCCAGGAGCTCAGAACTGGGCTTCCTATCTCCAACCATGTGTTTACCTTCAGATAAGAATAAACGACCCTTTTAACCTCTCCCTCATATTACATGCAGAGAAACGGCAGCAGGCCAATGGTTCTCAATTCATCTCCCTTGAACATGTGTTTAAAGGAGGACAAAAGGATGGTTTTAAGCCATGTGGGGGTGGAAGAGGCACGCGGCGGGCATTAGGCCTACATATGGCTCGTCTTCTCCCGGGTATTACATTTAGCCATTTACTATTCAGTTTAATAGGAAGAGGGAGGAATTCAGAAGGAAATGTCAATTTTAGCGTAGAAAATGCAAGTAACAGGATAGGAATAAATTTTCCCGGGTATTACATTTAGCCATTTACTATTCAGTTTAATAGGAAGAGGGAGGAATTCAGAAGGAAATGTCAATTTTAGCGTAGAAAATGCAAGTAACAGGATAGGAATATACACTAATAAAATAATGTATTGAGTCAAGATGCATTGGGCATACGTGGAGACATTTAAAAATGTTCTTCTGTGAAGAACTGTGTTTGAATGAGAGAGGAAGGATGTAATTACGGAGGAGTGTCGGACCGAGGAAGTCTCGACCGACTGCATCCCTCTGCACAGGATGTGGAGGAGAATTAGACACGGGCCTACGCTCCTCTCCCTTCACTTCCTCTTATATACCTTTTTACTGCTTGGAGTATATCATAAGACGAGAGACCAGGGCTATTATTACTTTTCAACATCGAGGATCCGTCTGTGTGGAACTGGGGATGTGAAGAATAATCGTGAACATTCTTTCAAAGACACCTATTCGTGATCTCGTGAATCTTCGGGACATGGCTAATCAAGACATGGACACAAATCCCTGGATGAAAAATTTATATATAGTTTCATAGAATACTTAACTTATATCTTTTAACTCGTATTACTATACATTCTTAACAAACATCTTTCTAGTTATATCCTTATATTATAGTCAGACTATATAACAGACTAAAATTGGCAATGAAGTATTTATGCGGTTTGTACGCTATTCGGCATTATTGAAAAATCATCTTAATTTTTCTTGCATTTCACTAGATTATTTCTTCATGCTCTTCTTGCCTCAACTCAAATACAATAAGGAACAAAAGAAAATTTCATATAAATACTAGTAATGGTTTAGATACATAGAAGGGTTTGAGCATGGAGAAATGAATAAAATATTAATGTTAAGAAAAAGCATGAACTTCACCATGAAAATTTTCCTAAGGGGTTTAAAGAGTTGAAAGAGAATCTCGAATGTGAGTGAGGAGTCGAAAGGAAGTTTTTGAAAAATCTAAGTCCTTGAAAAATGATTGTTATGATTAAAAGCGTTGTTTTAAGGGGTTGAGTCGTGGGAGTCTGGAACCTGTTCCTCTTCCTTTCCGTCCATTTCTCCGCCGGAAATCCCCGTCGGAAGAAGAAGGGGGTGAGACGAGTTGAGAAAGGAAGCCCCCAAGCGACACACACATGACATCAAATGCATTTGAAGTTTTGAACAAATTCCTTACTTCGGATTCCTTCAACGTCAAAACTTTTCTAGTGTGAGACAAGTGAAAGGAAATTCATATTTTTCAGCACTTGTTTTACACTTGCTACAGTATAAGTATATCTAACTATGAAAGTGAAACATGATGAAATAAGATTAAATTCAGGGTGAAATTGACTTCGTCTGAAGAAACTCCTTAGAGTGGCTGAGTCTCCTTTGGGAGAATTTCGGGGCTGAGTAGAATTAACGTGCCAAATTGGCATTGAGATGCAATTAATTTAATGGGTGCAAATACTAATATTATATTTGCCATTTCTTTTGTTTCAAGATGTAAGTCGTTTGCAAAGGTCTCAGACGTTCACCTCTCCATTGTTAGATAGAAATTACAAGTTTATCTTTAGCTACTTTTTACATTAAAATAATTTATATCCAGTTCTGTTCTGGATCTTCTGAATGCTTCTTTGTCTTTTATAGATGGAAGATGCAAATGCTCAAATGCACATTATAGGGGGAATTTCAAAAGAACAATTAGAATATGCATGTATTTATATGCCTATTAATATAATACAATATTGCATATTATCTATGCCTCTAGTATAATTAGTACAAATATTATGTAAAAGTAAATAGATACATCTCTACAATACTAAATTGTTTAAAGTGCATACAAAAACTATCGAATTGTTATTTTTACTATGTGCATTATTGTATATTGTATTTGTCTATAACAATAAATGGCTTCTTTCACTAATAAAATAAGCTAAATGAAAATGAAAAACACATGTGCGTAACTGATATCCACATGTTTGTGTATTAATTTCATCATCATTATTTTTATTACTGCCATTGGAATTTTAATCATGTCTTTTGGGCATGACAAGAGGAGATTTCTTGAGTTTCATAATCTAATTTACGTCGATCTTCTTTTAATTAAAATTTGACAGCCACAATGTCATGGGATGTCAAAATTAATTTTTATGTTCATAATTTTTATGGTCATTTTGAATCATAGTGCTCGTTTGCAACTTACTTATAAATGCCCTATAAATACAATGCTAATAATGTAATACAGTTTCTATTTTATATTGGATAGTATTTGTGAGTAGGGTTTTTTAATTGGAATGTTTAGTTAAGTAGTCGCAACGTGGTTTAGTCTTTTTTAAGTGAATTAGTCGAGGCCTAGTCTTTGAGAAAGAGAGCCGATGAATCAAAGGAAGAATGAATGAGGTAAATGAATCCGACATCGCGGAGGGTTGAAGTATTCAATTAATTCCAATTAAGAGATCCGTAAAGAGATTAGTTGGAGTCGGCCCCAACATGTCAAGCACAAAATAGAATTCCAATTTCATTCTTCTTCTCACTTCTCTCCCGTAGCTTTCTTGAGAGACTCAGATTTATATTGCTTAATTCCCTTTTCTTCTTCCTCTATACTTCAATGGTAAATTACGTTAGTTTCGTGATTCCTCGAATATTAAAAATCATTTTCCAGGTTGATACGCCGAACGGTCCATTAGATGAAGCACAAGTTGCAAGTAAGGCCAAAAATCCATTGTTTTTTTTTAAATTAAATACTAATCATTAAAATCAAACTAATAATCTTACAAATATTAATAATTTTAAATAATTATTTTTAATTATTTAACTGACAGTGATCATTGTAATTTTGTTAGCAGGGACATTAACTAAATGAGTTTATTTAAGTAGTTTTTTTTTGAATTTCGCATGAATTTGTTATGCATTCCTAATTATAATTGAGAAGAGAATGAGAAATGGAATGCATTTTCCCAGTGCTGACAACGGCTTTCGACAGCTTTAAAAAGCCAGGAACGGATTTCATCAATCCGGACAATGTTGGGGCAATTCTGAGAATGATGGATAAACCGTATAACGCTGCCACGCTGAAAGAACTCATAGCTGAAATTGATGAAGATGGTCATTGAATAATTCCTCATTTTGATTCAAATATCATTCATGAATTTGAATGTTGGAAAATATGATGTTTTTTCTCATGAAAGGTTCTGGGAAAATCGAGTTGGAAGAGTTTTTCACGCTAGTAGCAAAATTTATGAACGAAGAAGACATAGAGGAAGTAACTGCGGAATTAAAAGAAGCCTTTCGCCTATACGATACAGAAGGTCTTGTAACTTTTGTTTATAATTAAACCCTTTTTTAATTGGGTGGAGCCAACATTCATTTGAGGTGAGAGTTGATGAATTTCAGGAGTTGGATTCATTACAAATGCGGTGTTCAAAGAGATCTTGTCAGAAATTGACCCTGAGCTCACCAGTCAAGAGCTCGACGGCATTGTTGAGGAAGTGGATGAAGACGGATCAGGAACTTTGGAGTGGGAAGGTAAATTATCATAAATACTCAACTCAAATATAATTAATTAATCATTCAGACATAAATTATAAACTTAATTAACTTTTAATATTAAATATTTTATTTTTTATTTAGAATTTCTTGCTGTCATGATTGGATAGATGAATCAATTTCATTTTGATGAAAACCCTATAAATTAGACATTGCTTGAGGATTCCTTGTCATTGTCATTTCACCTACAAATTGTAATCTGAAACATTTGAATAAATGAATTTAATTTAAATTACACAAAATATGTTATGAATTATGAAAATAAAATTAACAAATGAATTATGAGAAATGTGACAAAAAATGCGAATATTTTATTTCATCACTATAATGGCTTTTGCCGTCCAGTAGAAAGTAATTGCCACAATATTGTAAGCCCGGACTTTCGTTAGATCAAAAAACGGACCCAATTTTACAACAATAATTTGCAATTTGATTCTTTGTTCTTTGGAATTTATTTGCTTGACTAATTTAGAAGATGCTGTATGCATGGCCGCACCGTGCAGAAGCCCAAGAAAAGACATTCCATGAAAAATAATGAGAGAAAATATTGTGACGCAGAACATGGGCCATTTCATGGTCTTGTGATATTTGACATTAATGTACGTTATGGTCATATTGAGAGCAAAACTCATGAAAAAAGAAAATGCAACGAGGACATAAAAAGCGTTTCTGACGAGTTGATGGAGAATTAGAAGACATTTGTAAGCTTTGATTATTTCAGTATTTTTTTCAGAATTTGATTCATTTTTTTCATTGATTTGTTTGCTAAAATGCAAAATAATCATTTTAATCCGTAAAATTATGATTATTTAATTTTAATTATAATATTTAGGCAATTGATAAAATTTTTTTATTTAATTTTGATTATTATTATTCAGTACTTGAGTTCTGTAAGCCAAAATGTAATTGTCAGTCGAACCAAGATCGTGATAATAACTGTAAAGAAAGAGCTATTCCAAACAATGTACATTTCAACCCATTTTAAAATGGCATAGCCAACCAAAGTTGGTTTTGTCGGCTCGTTAAGTAATAGATTATAGAAATAACGTGGACTCATTGGATCCTGTAAAAAGGCAATTGAGGAAGCAAAGGAAGAAATAAATGGCAAAACAATTAATAATCTTTTGTATCTATTCAGTATTAAATTTTGATGACAAGTTTTCTTGAATAATTTTCTCTGATATTCACTACTGAACTTGAGCACAGTGTTGATGAGAATTAGAATGTCGGATTTTTTAAAACTTGAATTCAAATGAAAAGCAGTGACGCTGAATATAATAAATGCCCAAAAAACGTGGCCGTAACACTGAGCATTACATTTACTACATAAATAATATCCGTAAATTCCGTAAATTAAATAAGACAAATAAAGTAACAAATAACTTGTGTAAAAATGAAGAATTAAATAATGAACAAAACTTTTTGGGTTTTTAAATTTTTCTTCTTGTGAATTCCATTCAAAGGGAACACATTTCAAAGTGCAAGATATTTGAAATAGTCTATAAATGGCTTTCATGATATCTCTCGCAAACATTTTATTTAAATTTTTATTCTAATTTTAAAAAAAAAGTTTATTGCTAGTCGGGAAGTTTGTAAGGTTAAATTTCAAAGTTGAATTGTTTTTTAAAGTTAAATTATAAGGTTCATATGGTTGAAGTCATTAGAGCACCTTGGTTCATGTAAGTCTATTCAAAAGTTGTTTTTTTAACGTTTTAAATTCAAATTGATAAATCAATGAGATAGTGAAACATAAAAGGGGTTGTAATATTGGAATTCTTAAAAGAGTAAATAATATCAGGAAAATAGCATAGAAAAGTATAGAAAAATAGCATTGAAAATTATAGAAAAAAGTAAAGCTCTCTTAAATAATATTTTATGTATTTTCAATTAAAGTTATAAGAGTTAAAAGAGAACCAATCGACCTTATTAAATATTCATGAGTAAATCATAAAAAGGTTAATTGCCAAATTAAAATTCTTTCCGTATGATATGGCTAATTGTAATTTCATTATTAATCCTTCCTACCATATTATTTATGAGTTATGAACGCAATATTTTAATGTTTACTAATAATTAACAATTAACTTATCAAGAATCTTTTAAATAACATTTTAATTTATTAATGAAATATACTTTTCATTTTAGTAACTTTTTATTGTAAAAACGTTTTTTATTCTTCAACTCCACTTCTTACTACTTTTATTATACATAATTAACATAATAAAAAGCAATGATTAATAGAATCAATGATTTTGATATACACTTCATGTTTTCAGTTTTCAATCATCAGCACTAATCTTCAATGCAATGACGTAAATTGTTTCCGCATTGACAATACATAATTAGAATAGATAATTCTAGAATAGTTACATAATTCTGATAAAAAAACCTTTTAATTTACCTACTCACCATTGTAATTTGGGATCCTTGATTTCAGTTTTCACATTTCACTCATTTTCATTACGAATGAATAATCCTTAGATAGTCATGCCACATTATGCCATTATTTATGTAATTAACATTACAAAATCAAATGTTAAATATAAGAATATAACATTAAATTATCGTTAAAATCATTTTTAAGGATTCCAGCGTCCAGCGTTATTCATAAATTCATTTGTGAACAAAGAACGGTGGCTTCACATTGTGTCTTTAAGAAGCATCGTGTAGAGCTGAGCCAGGATGAAGGGGCAAAATGAGAAATCAGTACAAGGCTTATTAGAAATTTCTATGCACTATGCTTAAGCATAGCTTTCATGTTTGCCTTTGTGAATGTGAGTCAACGGAATTGCGCAGTTGCTGTTGACCCTTTGGTCCCCAGCTTCTCCTTCATCATCCATGTGTATGATACGAATGAAGGAAGAAGGGGGTGGGGTGGGGTGGGGTTGGCGATTCCCAACGACGTAGTTTCTCTCCCTTTCTACTACGCCATCGTTAGCCATCTTGTTACTCCTCAGATTCCCCAAATTCTGTCCGGATCTTTTCTCTTCATTCTCATTTAACTCAAAGCACCCGATACTGTTTTCTTTCTAAATTAACACGGAACCATCGTGAGAATTAAAGTTGAAAGGTAAGAACACTCAACTTAGACATTGAACTCGGAAAACTCAAAGAGTTGCGGAGACTCAAAATTGGATATTTCACCTTTCGCCTCGCCCTTCTCTTCTCCCTTTATCCTTTCTAATTCAATCAACATTTAATTGTGGAGAAGGGAAATCGCTTAGTGGGCTTGGACTTACATCATTCGTTTATAGAGCAAAATTTATACCTATTTTATTAGTTTTGTATTTTTTAATTTTGGTAAACTGAAGATGAGATTCAATTCATCGAGGTCATAAAGACTGAATAGGTATAACATAGCAGTATAGTATTGATAGTGTACAAAGGAGTCAAACAAAGGAATAGGATTTTTTATTTTAATGATCCTGTTTTTCAACCTAAATAATTAACTTGTTCTTCTCTTCACTAGTGATATTACTATAATTTTAATCAAGGGAAGCGAAGTTATTTTTATAGAATTTAAAGCTTAGAATTGAGGGCCCATAAATTTTTTATTTTAAAGAAGAGATGTTAAATAGTTTTTGGTTGTAATATTTTAATATAAGAATAGGTTGATGTTCGGTTTTAAGTTATAAATTTTTTTAATTCTTAAACAAAATCCTGTTTGAACAATAATTTATTGGGTCCAATGATGATTTTCCCATTGTCCTCCTTGCAGCATAATCGTGTGAAAATGAAAAGTGTGCGGACATTACGGAGCCCCACCGGAGCTATTTCCCGAAGCCCGAGCAAGGACATCACGGTGATCGGGGAGTTCTACGCGGGAGCGAAGTTCGATACGCTGCCAGCGGTCTCGGCCCTTCCGTCGCCTCCGCGCCATTGGACCAACGGCCAGGGTCACCAGCATTCCTCGCCACCGCCGGCGTCTCCGCTTCAGTCCATCAACTTGGCAGCTCTCTTCGGATCCCCCACGGGGAAGGCTGAGCTGGGCAAGAAGCTCGAGTCGCCGAAGCGAGGTCAAGTCGAGGCGACCATGGCCTCCCCATGCGCCACCCAGCAGCTCGCCGCTTCCTCCGTCCTCCCGCAAGACTACAAGGAAATCTCCGACCATCTCAAGCTCCTTCTCAAAGTCCGGGCATGAAGCTAACACTTTAATTACGAAACCACACACACTCGGCCCACCGTCTCGCAAATATTAAAAACATTTTCGATGGGTCGACGACAAAGAGAAACAAACAAACGGATTTTGATATACTCCAAGACTTATGTTTTATTTTTTAATTCAACCACTACTGTAATAGGTAGATAGGACTAATTGAACACACAATGTTTCCTTCGCCTCTTCGTGAGCAGGGACAATCAAAAGTGGAGGAACGAACCATGTCAAACACACACTCGCGTTCTCACACATTTATTAATTATCTCTGTGAAACTACTTACTCCTCTCCTAGTCGATCCAGCATCTCTCAGCTCCTCACTCAAACCATATTAGGCATTTTGTAACGTGTAATCTTGGGTTAATTGCTCTAAACAATATTGAATTTACTTTTTTGTTGTTATACAAAGATTTTAAAATGTTATTCATTACCATCTTACTTGCCATTTTTGTTCAAACTTAGGTAAAAGCGAAACAGTTATTCAGACTGCTTTGACCAAATATCAGATTTGAAATCATTGTTAATTATTATTGGTTTATCTTTATTAACCATAAAATTATTAGAATAAATTATGGTTTTTATTTAATTAAATTGACTAATAGTTTCCTATTGTATCTCATTATTTTTTCGTTCAAACTCCTTTTTATATTGAGTATTTA
This sequence comes from Neelides sp. FZ-2019, assembly GCA_009869795.1. NCBI lineage: Eukaryota > Metazoa > Arthropoda > Collembola > Neelipleona > Neelidae > Neelides > Neelides sp. FZ-2019. Next base: position 25,363 of record VJMY01000649.1, on the reverse strand, counting down.
TTTTTTAAATATAATTTTGAAAGGGGAAATTGAAGTATAATAGCTAAAATAAACCTAATAGTACCTTTCTACTTTATAGACAATTCAGTTTATTTTTTAAATTTTATTCGAGGAAAGCTGATATCTCTTTATCTTCACACCAGAGAGCCAAAATAACTTATTGGAAAGTTATTTAGTGCGTAAAACTTGAATTTGGTCAAATCGGATTACTAGTTCTTATAGAAAATTCTAGAAATTCCCAAATTTTAAATCTTAGCTTTTAGAGTATTTAGGGATTATTACTTCTCACTCACTCACTCACTCACTCAGTTTTTAGTATTTTTACTCTTCCAGTGCAATTACGTATTTTGAAACAAAGGAGTCGAGGAAAGGCCCAAGCGAAGGAACCAAAGTGAAGGGTTTTTTTAATAGGTTACGAAATTTATTTTTATTCTTATTAAGAAGAAGGGCGAAGCTAAGGGTTTCCGACTCTCCCAAGACGGCATTCCTCACTTTAATCAAAAAAAGTGGGCTAAGCCTCGAAATATATTAATGACAAATGTATTTATATTACAAAATGTATCTCAGAAACTCTGAAACTTTTTATGAAAACTCGAGGGGATCATGTACTTTTCTCTGTGCTGTGGTATACCCTCTATACTCGCGCATTTAAGATTTACTGAAATGGATTGGCTAGTCTCGGAAACCCTTAGCTTCCTCGTCAGTCTAATGATGACATTTAACACTAAAATGCATTTTCCTCAAGTAAACATGTAAGAATATTGACTCACGCGAAGGTTGGCTTTAAAAAGTCCAACTGGTCAATTTACAATAATATAAGATTACAACTGTATTAGTAATGTCACATTATGAAAATAGGTTAAGGTTACATAATATACTCTTCGAGCTTCTCGATATTTATCCTAATTACTTAAAACTTGTATAAGATTGAACCAAAAAAGGTTGACAAATTAGGCTGTTCCTTTTATTCGAAATTGATCCAAGTGAGGCTCTAGAATGTTAATTCAATACATCGCGTATACTTATAATTCCAATAAGCACACCTTAAATAAATTAAATTTTGTATTGTGATAAACAGAATGTAAAGATGCAATAATTAGAGTTTAATTCGTTTGCAAACATGCATTTAATTATGAGTTAATCTTACCGGTATTGTAAAAACCAAAAGGAATTCCTTAATAAGAACAAAGGAATTAAATATGGATTATCAATAATATTCAGAATATGCAGAATCGATAATAATTATTTATGTTAAGTTTAAAACATATGTTAAAATATTCTTTATAAATTCAAGCAGTTAAACCTCATGTCACTATAGTATACAGTTATAATAGAGAAATTTATATTACAATTTAGTTAACCAAAGTTTAAAGACTTAATTGATTTTGAATCAGGTTTATTTATTACAAACTATTTGTAAATTGGTTTAATTGGTCATAATTTAAAAATTGTTGTATTCGAATTTCAACCTTTTACAACCTGCCTCACAATGTTAAAGAGAGCTCTGTATAAGTTTACAAGCCATGTACTACGTCGATTACTCTTAAATGATAAGTTAGGATAAATCATTAGGATAAGTTGAATCTTAAGTAATACGGCGAATTTAAAAGAGCAAAGCTCTTTACTTACTTTGCTGCAAAAACGTCTAATTAATGTATACTTAGCCTTAAGGTCTACAATTAGCCAAAACAGGTACAAGCAGGGAAATGAAATAATTCTACATGAAAAATAAGCAAAAGGGGAAGGATAACTATCGCGTGAGTGTTTGTTTTTTGAACTGCCAAAAGACTGCCAGATTCAACTTTTGTACCTGGACGCCTCCACGAGTCGTTTCAATCTTTTTGCATACCACAAGTCCATGAACTTCTAGAGGAGTCTATGAATGTGTATGTGAAAATTCAACGGAACTTTAGAAGGGAAGCCCCTTACAGGCCTTACAAAAGGGTTTCAAAAAGTTGATCTACCAAAAATCACGCCAGATCATCCCAAAATGAACTCAAACGCGAATGAAGTATTTAAGTTGGATGAGAAGAAGGGAACGTTTGAACCTTGGGATTTGGAGAAGAAACCTTTTTTGGGTGTGAATGATGATTTTAAGAAATGGTGCGGAGAGTACAAAAATTAGTTATCTTCATTTCCCTGCTCAACGCGTCTTTCAAAGAGAGTTGGCGGGACTTCGGGGAAGTCGGATGAAAGAAGTCGTCCAGTAGGGGAAGATCCAAGAACCCCTGGGACGAAAACCACTAACAAATAAATCAGAGGAGAATGACTTTGTTCCATTTGACTCGACAAAAAAATGTTGTTTGGGAAGGGGGACGTGAATTAGTTTTGTAGTTTTTATATTTAAACATTCTGATATGTTGTAATCATTGTGTTACCTGCTGTAATCTCAATTAAGGATTATTAAATCATGGCAGTGAAAAGCCACGTGTATCCACAATTGGAAATTATTGAGACTATTTAAAGAATTAATTGAATAATTAAGGAAAAATGAGTATTGAAAATACTAAATTCAAAATTGTTAATATTTGATTATTCTAAATTGTTCAATTCTAAATTGCTAATTCGCTAAAAATTTGTTAATTGATTATAAATGCGAAATTAATATTATTTAATGGATCGATTTCCTGAGATTTCCTCGTTCCTTAATAGAGGGAATTGATTTGAAATGGTCGAGTTGTGTTCTAGTAAACTCCTGAGTCAATTGTCATAAATAAGTATTAGAAGTTTATCAAACGACGTAAGTTAAATAATTATATGTTAATTGTACACGAAATTTGAAGACTCTCCTTATATACACATGTAATATCTTTTGATCTCAAATGAGTAGGAAAACAAATGACTCCTATTATATGCATTTTGTGTTGCAAATACGACACAAATGGATAATTATTGTTATTGTTGAACATCTCTTTCCGCTCACCAGCAGACAATGTAATCCCTTTTTCTCTTATGGGCCAGTTGAACTTTGTAAGGTCCATTTTTCTCAAATACTCTATGTAAAACAATTAGTTGAAGATTTGAAAAGGAAACATATCGCAAATTGCTAAAATTCCTCTTTGTAACTCAAAACACAAAAATCTCTTATCTTTATGAAGAGAATAATTCGAAATTGTCAAAATTCCTTTACCTCTGTTCGATTCGATTTAAATTTTTAATAATCTCAAGATAAATGAGATTCCATTTTAAAACCTTTCTTCTTCCATTTGAACCTCTATTGACTAAAAAATCTCTTCCTGGATTTACTGAAAGGTGAATCCAAGGGTCCTTCGGGACCCGCAAAATCTCCGAAGAGCAAAAACCAAAACCGCCTCGGCGGTCGGATCTTTTTAAGATCCATTTTATTTTTCAGCTTTTTATTCAAGACTTGGACATTCGACATGAAGAATTGGACTTTGTCAAACGGTAAAAAACTTGCATTGCATTTTTACTTTTAACATTTTTAAAACTCGATTGGGGTTTGCGGGTTTTTTACGTAAGGTTTATATTTTTAAAATGCCTTTATTCTTTTTGTTTTTATGCATATTTTGCATGTTTGCTAAATGTTTTAGAAACTGTTTTAAAAATATTCTATTTTACTTTTGCCTGACTTGATTTGCTCCGCAAATAGTTTTTTAATCTTTTAAGCCTTATTTAATGATATGAAATTTTGAGGATAAATTGGAAGTTTCCCCAATTTTATCAGAGTTGAACAGAGAGGGGAAAAGTGGAAATCTCTTGAGTTTGTTCTAATCAAGGAGAAATAAATTTAGTTTTTATGTACGCAGGCTATTGATTTTAGAGGTGAACGTTATATAATTTTTGTAGAGCGGAGATTGGTACTAAAATTGCAGAAAGATTATGGAACAGCAAAGGCCTATTATTTCTCTACTAATCTTCAACTTATTCTCTAAGTGTTTTATGTCTAGCCCGAGAATTCACATTTAGCATATACAGAAGTGAACGGAAGTTATAACGCTGGCCATAATAGGGATTTTGAGGACGCAGATTCCCTTAATAACTAATAAGAAAACAACATACACATTTCTGCATACCTTCAGCTTTCAGTTAGCACGCTGCTACCACTAATAAAAAATATTGGTTCATTGCTCAATGACGAATGTCTTTAAGATATAGTGAATATTTTAATGGTTTATACTAAATTGAAAAGGGTATATTTTAACTAACTAAATTATACATATCGAAAATCCAAATTATACATCTCTGGATGGTCTGATATGGTCATAAATGTCTAAGGGTGATAGAAAGGTTTTGTCCAGATTCTTTATGGGCTATTGATTCTCTTCTATGATTTATACGAGAAAAAAAATAATTGAGAGGGAGATTGAGGAGATGACGATGGTAGGAGACATGGAACATGGTTCAGTAATAACTCCATGTTCAATACTTCACTTTCTTGCAGATCTTTAACTCGCTCTCATTGCAATTCGAATAGAGTTCTTCACCTCTCTGTTCTAGCTGGAATGACTTTTCCACCAAATTGCTCAAATTCTGGACCAACGAACATTTTATTAGTTTATTACTCCTCATTAGTTCATTATAGTTTATGATCTTCATTAGAAAATTAATTTATACTAGTATTTAGGTAATCTAAATAAAAAATATTTTATTACTAAATGCTATTCTTATTAGCTTAAAAACTCAAAGTTCTTATTTAATAATTAGTTTATTGCTTTATAGTAGCAAAGTTTTTACATTTAAATGTATGGCTGAGCAATTATTTAATAATCATAAAATTAACTTTTTACAACAGTACAACTTGTAGTGGATTGAAAAAACAGTAAATATATAAATAATACAAAAATATGCAATAAATATGCAAATTTTTTAATTTTAATTTGTTTTTATTTGCAGTATTGGTAGCCGAACGGTCCGTTTCGACCCGTTTGTAAGCCTTGACGTAAAAACGGAGGCCTATGAAGGAATTTCTGTTCTTTTATCAAGCAGAGTGGATGTATGATCAAGATGTGAGTGGTCACGCGACGATCTCCGCCATCACCATGACTCTGATTGTGGATGAGGTCAACAGCTTTCCGTCAGTCGCCCTCACCGGCACATCGATCCCTCTTCACTCGCTCGCGGACTCCGGACGGTTAACCTCTTTTTAAATTACCACCCTTTTTAATTCACACTTACGCATTCAGACTCTCATTGGGAACCTTTATATTTTCATTAATTTCATACCTTTTGGGGATAAACAATCAAACTCCTTCCTTTCCCTACCACGTTTCACCAACATGTCGCGATTTAGACTTTGTTTGGAAAATCCAAACTTTAAAATTCATCCAAATGTTTCTCCTATAATATAAACATTTTTCTATATAATGATTCTCCTCTTCCATCATCATGGACACAGAAAGTTTGAGGCGTTGAGGAAGAATGAGTAAGGAAAAGGACAAAGATCTTCGTCCTGGGGCAAGTTCGGCTCCAACTTCAACTGTAGAAATTAGCATCTCCTGCAGGTAAACAATGAAGCTTTTTACTAATTTTACCATTTTTTAAGAATAAAAAATATAAAAATCAATTTTCTAGAAATTTGATAAACAAAGATGTACTATCAAAATCTGACCCAATGGTTGTCGTGTTTCATCGCCCTACTGGTTCTGATCACTGGGTCGAACTCATTCGAACCGAAACAGTTGAAAATGACCTAGATCCGGATTTTGCGGAAAAAGTATATATATAACAGATCTAATCAATTATAATTTATCAATACGTTAATGATTTTTATAAATCTAAAAATTGATATTAACATTATAAAACTTGACACATACAATTATTACTAAAGCCGGAACTTTAGGTCTTTACATATTCGGAGGTTTTTAGGAATTTTCACAATTTTTATCATAAATTATTTAAATTTATTAGTAGCATTTGAATCAAATATGTAATTTTTGAGAGTATAATATCAGAAAATTGAGTAAATTCAATAATATATTTGTATATTTGGGTTAAATACATTTTAATTATATTTATATCCTTAAAAATTAAATCAAGTTATAAATTGGGATTGAAGGGTTAAGGATTCCAATTGTTCAAACACAAAACAATAAATGCAACTAATTATTAATTAAAATTATTACGTAGATGTATATTTGATTTGGACGAACATGGGAAAACGGATTAAGACTTTACTGATCAATCAACATAAAAATTAATATAATTCAGAACTCACTGATCACTAAAGCTGCCAAATACCTGTATATCAGATATATTCCTATACCTTATATTATATTAAACCTTAATTGCATATTTTGCATTTGCATATGCGTATGCATATCGTGCATATTTCGCCATTTTTGGCTTGCATATTGCATACATATTTTGGGGGTCTCGCTTGCATATTATTCCGATAATTTAATTATTACAATAATTCCAAATGGTAATATTTATACATATTTATATTAGAAATTAGTATTATTCTCAATTAAGAATTAAACAAATTAAGTTCAATTTAATTTTCAATGTATTTCATAGGCCTTGATGGAGTATTATTTTGAAGAGCGTCAACTAATGCGGTTTGAAGTGTATGACGTTGACAAGCCCTCAGAAGACCTAGCAGATCACGAATTCATGGGAGAAACCGAATGCACATTGGCCATGATCGTCTCGTCTGGCCCTCAAGGCTTCACGGCCAACTTGACCATGGAGATGGAAACGGTCGAGTCGCCCAAGTCCGGCTCATCAGCAGGGAAAGGCGAAGCTAAGAAGGAATTGCGAGGCGTCGGGGAAATGATCCTCACGGCCGAAGAACTTGCGAGTCTTAAAGACGAAGCCCAGATGAAGTTCATGGGGAATTCAATGGGAGCTCCTTTTTGTTGCATTTTTCCTCCGAAGATCTTCTACTTGATTTACCGGATGAAGCCGACGAATGGGGAGTGGTGCGTGGTGTACCGGAGTGACTATGCCGAAGGCGTGAATCCCTCGTGGCCCTCCATGTCCATTCCTATGAGGAAGCTATGCAATGGGGACCGAGAGGCCAATTTGAAAATCGAGTGTTTCACCAAAGGAACCTCGCCTTCTCCGCTAGGCCAATGTGTCACGTCCGTGGCGAAGATGATGGGAATGGGGACTGGGGGAATTCCGATGGTCAATCGAGAGGGAACCGGAGTCTCCTCGACCCTCATTGTTATGGAATGCAAGATTTCTCCAATTTACACCTTTCTTGATTGTAATCAAAAGAATTTCAAGAATTTCCATCAATTTAAAGCTTGACATTTAAAATAATATTTTTATGTTTAATCGGAACATTTCTTATATACTAATATTAGTTATTGAATAATCAATTCTTTATATAACTTTTAGATATTCAACGAGGGACTCAAATTCATTGTTGTATTTCAATTGATTTCACTGGTAAGTTTGAAATCGGGATTTAAATTAAGCCTTTGAATATTACAGATTACACTAACTAATATTTTCAATCAAGAAAAATCAATTATTCAATGAAATCAATTAATAAATGAAAAATCTTTGTTAAATAGAAAGTAAAGTCAAAATAATAAATGCACTGAATTGCTAACTTAATTGAATTGAACTTGATAGCTTCAAATGGGAATCCAAAGGCAAAAGACAGCTTGCACTACACGAGCCCCGTGAGTGTGAACGATCCGAATCCTTACGAACAAGCAATTCAGGCCGTTGGAGTCATCATGGAGGATTACGACACAGATAAGCTCTTTCCAGTTTACGGGTTTGGAGCGAGAATTCCGCCGCATAGGCAAGTGAGCCACAATTTCTATGTGACCTTGTCAGACAATGGCTACTGCTATGGGATTGACGGGATTCTGGAAACTTACCGAACCTGCATGTCGCGGATTGAACTCTACGCTCCTACAAATTTTTCTCCTGTCATTCGCCACGTCTCGGAAGTCGCCGAGAAGAACCCCAACGGAGAACATTACTTTGTATTACTCATCATTACCGACGGGGTCATTACTGACATGCCTGAAACCAAAGAGGTGAAAAGGCCTTTTAGATTAATTAATTTAAAAAATGTAATATTTAACTATTTAAAAAGATGCTTAAAAATACAAAAATCTCAGATACTTGATTTTTGAGTAAGATTTTGTTCGTAGGCCCTTGTTCGAGCGTCTGGCCTTCCAATTTCCATCATCATCGTTGGGGTCGGGGAGGAGGATTTTAGCGAAATGGAGGTCCTAGACGGAGACGCTGTAAGAATATCCTTCAAGGTAGGGAATGCAACACCAAGAAGGACATTATGGCTTCCTTTTCATCCTCCTTTTTTCACTAGAGACGTTCTTTTAAAAATGTCAATTTTGAGCCAAGTAGACTTTTCGTTTTTGACCGACAACTTGCAATTCACATATGGGAGTAGTATAAATTTTGTTGTCAATTCGCACAGTCCAACGAGGCAATGTTGGTTCTCGTCAACACCTTTGTTTATTCCCCCCGACTTTGAAGGGAAAGAAGGCGGAGCGAGATATAGTTCAGTTCGTGCCGTACCGCGATGCCCACGCTTGGTTGAGTCGGTCGGTGGGGCGCGGGGTACGCGACCGCCTCCGTCCCGACACCCCCATCAAGGAAGACCCTGACTTGCCCCCGGACATGCAGAAGAAGCGGAAGCCAAAGAACGACACGGTACACAAAATGGCCCAAGAGCGCCTCGCTCAGGAAGTCCTGGCCGAAATCCCTGACCAACTCACCTCTTTCATGAAGAGCAAGAACTTGGCCCCGACAAACATCGATGCAGCTTATGTTCAGAGACTCGGGGCCTAACTCGTCACACTTTGATTTCATTATACAAATTTTTATCCTCAAATCTTATTTAATTAAATGAATAAATTTTATTTAAATTAATTATCCGTCTCAAATCATTTGATTTACAATAACATAAAATTATACAAACTTATTAAATTGCATTCTTACATACCTTAATTAAATATTAGGCAATAGGACAAAATATGAGTATTTACAAGAAAAGCTAATTAATACAAAACAATAAAAAAAATCCTTTTATTAAAACACAGTTATTAGAGATATTTTTGCAAAGTTCAAATAATTAGCCTTATTTTACGTTCTGTAAATTAGCAAAACTCATGGCACTTAACTTGCAATAGGCACTCGTCATGGGCATGGCCATTCATCGGCTAGAGATAATTTTGTCTTTTGATTATATGTAAACCACTCAGACTGCAGCAGCCCCCTCCCAACCGACCGAAGTCGGAGGGAACGGTCATCGTAGACTGAAGTTCGGAGAACCTCAGCCCCCCTCGCGCTCAGAGATCCCCTGCTACAACTCCTCATCGTGGCTTGTTCCTTCGCCAAGTTGGCTAAGGGTTTGAGCACTCATACTAAAGAAATGATCCTTTGAAGTATGATCTCGAAGTGTTAGGTCTTTTCTCACTTTACCTCATACTCCTCCTCGCTTTTTACTCACCTGGCTTTTTTGCAAATGGCACTATAGGGTTCAAGTTTAAGAACTTTAAATATTTTTAGCAATTTTGTCAAATTCCCAATGTGAAAGTCTAAAGAGTTTTGCATTAATACTTTGTATTTAGTAATACTTAAATGTTCAATTATAATTAAATATATGATTTTTACTCTGCCTTTCTAGTATAGTGTTTATAAATGCCCCGAACCCAATTATTATTTTAGGTATGAAATAATGCTTGAAAATGGGTATAATGGTATAATGTAAATGGTTAATTCATGTGAATTTACTCATTATTAGTCAATCACAGTTGCATTAAAAATTTACATTGTGAAACACATAGTCGATGATTTTAGCAAGTTAATTAAAAGTTCATTTGTTTTATATATTTGGCATCTCGGGGCGGCGGAGTCAGTAGGATTGTATGAGAGAAATGATTTTCCCGTACAGGATGGTCGGAGCGTCAGGAGCGACCATGAAGTCCATGTGATCAAAGTCGTCTCTTTCCACTCTGGTGTTCGAGACTAGATTCGTAATCTTGGAGGCCAAAAAAATGACGTCTTTGGGATTGACGATGAAATCCTCGTCACCGTAGAACATGGCCACAGGGGCGGTAATGAGGGAAAGGTCATAGTCGGGCGGAACCAGGGACCCGTACACCTCCAAGTTCTTCGTTTCTCCGTAGTTAAACTTTTCGAAATTCTTGAAGCTCACGATTTGGGCGTAGTGGAGGAGCGTCTTCGTTGAGGAACCAGCAGGGAATTGGGAAAGGAACAATGAAGCGTTCTGAAAAAATCACAATATCGAATTCAATTAAATGCTTAATAATGTCAGTATCAATCGCTTCATTTAAATTATTAAAACACTAAAACTAAAAATAAATTAAAAAAACGTTTATAGTTTAGTTAATAATAATAGTTTATAGATTAGTTAATAATAATAGTTTATAGATTAGTTAATAATAATAGTTTATAGATTAGTTAATAATAATAGTTTATAGATTAGTTAATAATAATAAGAGTTAAATTTAAATGCTAGTTTACTTCTTTAATGTGCATTTTGTTTCCTCCATTGAACAGTGTTAAGGGATCCGCGAATGTTTTTCCTACAATATTAACGACCCATTCAGGGAGCCAATTGGGAAGTGCAGGCCCAGGGAGAAATTCTTTCATCCAAAATTCCTGTAATAAATCCAATCATCATGTTTATAAATATGAATTAAATATTGTAACAATTTGAAAAATAAATATTTAAAATGGAATTAAAATGAGAATTAAAAATGGAAATAAAAAGGGAATTTAAAATGTACTTAATCCTTACAAGAGTTAAAATGTCAGCAAAGGGAGCCAGTAGAGCCAGTGGAGATTTCATATTATGAACGAACACAGCCGGAGCCGCAGCCACCATGAACTTGACTTTCTTGTTATATTCTGGATTTTCAATCATGGCGATGAAGAACATGCAGCTGCCCATGGAATGACCAACCCAGAATAAATCCTCCGCTCCTGTCACTTCCAAAGCGTAGTCAATCACGGCCGGAACGTCGTATTTTCCCATTTCGTGGAAGGAGAAATCCCAAAATGGTCCAGTGTTCGGATCAATGCTCACATGACGGCGGGAATGGCGATTTCCTCGAGCGTTCCCCAACCAAACGTCATAACCAGAATCGGATAACAGGAAAGCTTTAACGAAAAGCCACAAAATAAGCATATTAGTTAGTGTAATTTATTTAATTAATTTAAAACTTGTCAGTACTTGGTACTTCCTATAAATACTTCTTGGTACTTCTTCTACACAAAGAAAGTAATCTAGTGGAATCATAATTATGACTATAAAATGATTATTAAAAAAAAATACCTAATGACTTTTCGTTTAGTAAAAGCCAGTCCATTGCTGAGCCGAGGAATCCATGTTGGAGCCATACGACTCTTTTGTTCGGACCTCCCATTTGTTCTCCTTTGCTATGTGGGATTCTAAAGGCCTTCAAGATGTATCCGTCCGTGGTTGTGATCCGATGAGTCTCAACAGTGTAACCATACTTGATGATCGTCTCTTCAATGATCGACTTCTTCCGGTCAACGTCGTCCATTTTGCTCGGCTGGTATTTTCTAAACATGGAGGGAATTCGAAAATATCGTTTGAGGAACATGGTAAAAATCCACTGGGATTGAAAGGTCAACTCACGAAAACCTCTCCGAGTGATGCTTGCGTATAAAATAATCCAATTTTTACATTACATTTCCATACAAATTGTGAATATTGAAGGGTATTGGCTAATTGAGTAGCTTTAATAGCTAACGTAATGGAAAGAACATGGAAAGCCCTTTCTCACGATCAAAAATGGTTTAATGAGGAGGTGCACACGAGAAAACGCCTCATGTGAAATAAAAGAAACGTAAATAAAAAAACAAATTCTTGATAAAACTATTTAAACATTTATCATTGAACACCCTACATGACGTTATAGTCGTTAGCATGCGAAAATATTACGTTTGATAAAAGGGGAAAATCAAACAATAGAAGGAGCCTTGACTGCCTTGACAAACACTGTTCTCGAGCGCATTTCAAAAACTACCAACTTTAACATTCCTGCCCATTTAAATTGAAATTAAAAATCCAAGCATCAGCAACATCACTCACATTACAAGTTTAACGATTCATTTGAACACTTTAATTACCTATTACTCAACACGTAAAAGAGAGCAAATAATTAAATAATCAAAACGGAATTCAAATCAAATTGAAAGTGAAATGATTCACTTGAACTCAATAGCTCAATTGAACCATTTCTCCTTTTAAATCATAAAAAAATTGCTTCACTTTAATCCCAATATTAAAATGACTTACAAGTGACGAACTTCTTATGGTCCTTGATTAAAATGAAGAGGAAATGGAAAATTCCTTCCTAAACCTCATTTCAATCGAAAGTGACAGCTGAACAGCTGAAACTGAGCCACTTTTCGTTTTTACTTCTCTCCCTTTCCTTTATTACAGCCAAAGTTCCCTATGATCCCACACAAGCCCAACACGAGAACAAACAGAGGGATATATTCCCTATATATTACACTTCTCCCTCATGTCCTGTGTAGTTGACTCTCAACCTCAGTGCTTGGTTACTTGCGTAATCTTTCCCTCGAACTTTAATACCAATTCCTGTTTAATGTGAATTAACGCATAGGAGAGGGCAAGCGTCCTTCTAACAATAAGACCACACTCATAGTCACACATCAATACACTTACATTTTTCTATGCGTATTTGACGATACTGTGCTGAAATACATTATACAATACGGTTATACAAAATTGTAATCTTGGTATTTCTCTATGCTTCAAACCATATATTTATATAGTGAATTATCCCTGGCTTCAAGCGAGCATTCTCATTCATTAGTTTTCACTTGACTCATGAAAAAGTATAAAGTTCAATATAAAGCTTAAATCATGAGTTGAGATTGTATGATAATAAGATTTGTGATTTAATTAAGTAGGTATTAAGTATTGCATTTAACGTGTGATAGATTTATTACATAACAATAAAATAGTAAAATATGTAGGATGAGTAAGAATGGTATTGGAAAATGTAAAGTCATGCTCATCGTCATCACTCATCACACTAAGTGAGTTTTAAGATAATGAAGGAAAAGATGATTTGCCTAATAAAAGGATATAAAGGGAAAATTTGCCCCGTTAAAATGCTCCTTATTTAGCTGAATTTGCATAATTTTAGATATGAGTATTATTGGATAGAGATATCTTGATAATCGATATACCATATATATTATATAGTTGAGAATTTATGTTCAAATATTTAAGTATAACTAACCCTAATAACTTTAGCTAATTGCTATAAAATATTAAATGGTTCGCTTTGATTAACCTTTCCCTATAATAAAGTTTATAGCCTATTATTTTTGTTATTTTCATGAATAAATGAGTCTAGTGTTTGTTCGATTTTTTCTAATGGTCAGCATAATATTTAGATAAGGATAATTTATACAATAACTGAGAATAAGGGTGGTTTCGAGGACAAGTGAATTATCTACTTTTATTATTGATTGAAAATAATATTTTGGGAAGGATAATAAAGTTCATTTCATGTAACAAAGGACAATCATAAATAAATAGTAAGCTTCATTAAATTGGGTTTCGTTCCAATACATATATTTAATTTTTTATAAATAATATTAGCACTGAAAATATATGGAATATATTTTGGCATATTATAAATTATTTTACGTCAACGATAAAAATGAGGATGAGAGGAGAAACAATGAATGGCTTTCTAATCAAATTTCTTTTTCCTCCCGAATTTGTTGTTTTTGATGGCGGTGGTGTAAACTTTCAAGCCCTCCAAGAACTCATCTCCACTTGGGATTATGTACTGGGCTGGAAGGACGAAGCCGTGATGTCCTTTATCCCGGAATTCATAGGTTAGGCAAAGGGGCACTCCAAGTTTTCCATGAGCCCAATCCATTGAAGATCCGGAGGCCTCGTCTATAGAACCATTTTAATTAATTTAATTAATATTATTCAATGAATGATAAATCAATGATTTATAGTTGTAAAGCAATTACTTTAAATAGCTTATCAAATAAGATAATTGGAAATAATTGATAATCCTTACATAGCATTTCAGCCGTTGATCCTCCTTCGAAAACCGTATAATGTTTGCTGTGATGCATTCGAGCGGCTTCCTGCACAACTTCCATCTGTCCAAAAATAATAATTTGTAATGATTTAAATATGGAATTAAATTATTGGCAATAAATCGCATGTTATTTAACGAAAATTTTATATTAATGGGAATTTTATTTGCTTACATAAGTGTCATATTGAGATATTCGATGAGCCGTGTAGCCCCATGGGAAAAGAATGTACTGGGAGTAGGAATGGAGCGACAAGTAAAAAGCCAAATTATTTTCTTTAGTTAGATTTTCAAGGTAATCTTTAAATGCCAGTGTTTCAGGTTCAGAAAATGCAGATTTGCCTCCATAAGTTTCCTTACATGGATCGGGTGACGCGCCGTTTCCGCCTTAAAGCCGAGAAATTTATTATTTTTACATTAGTAATAATGTAAATATTTAATTTAGAAAAATAAATAATTATTAGTTATTATTGAATCGTGTATTTAGTTATATATAGTGATTCATAATTTACTATAAGATTTGTACTGAAAAATTAATTGAAAGGTTCTTACTCATCCAGGCAAAATCAAAGTTTCTGTTCGGATCAGCTCCAACACAGCGAGAAGCCGTGAATTTGCTTCTCGTTTTCCTCCACAATCGGTCTACGTCGTGAGTGTAGGCGAATCCATCTACGTTCCACACAGGAAGAATGTACCAGTCAAAGTCTTCAAGCAACTCTTTTCCAGACGGAGATGTAAGGAGATGATTGATCATGTACGTTGCAACAGCACTCGTGATCCATTCTCTCGCATGAATATCTATTTAAAATAAATTACGAATTTTAAGTAACTCACTCGTTATATTAATCAATTATTCATTTTGATTTATTCAATTAGTACTTTTCAATTAATTGAAACTAATATTAATAAGAAAAGACTTACTAGCATCCACGAATATAATCGGCTTCTTGGTTTCTTTTGTAAGCGAACTTGTGATTTTGATTCCTAAAATGTCGCGTCCTTCAAAGCTCTTCCCTATGTTGAATACCTCAGCTCTGTCTTCATGCTCGTTGGCACAGGTGTAGAGAAAGTCGTAAATCTAATTAAAAAAATTAAATTCACAATCAAATTAATGTTATTATTACTCGAAGAGATATTTGTATTCACTATACAAAGATAGTTTTACAGTGCGAGAATTAAGGTATATTTATTTATAATAAAAACAAGAATTGATTACATTATAAAGTGTTGAGTATTCTTTCCAGTTCAATTTGACTCCTTTTTGCCGATTTACTTTTTCATTCTTAATGAGAGCCCCAACGTCGTCAATTAGTTCTTCAACTTCAATTCCGAATCTCAACAATGTGGTCAAATTGGATATTGCGTTCGGGCTCAGCATTACATGACTCGTTGTGCTTCCTGGTCCAAGCCAAAAGTTGACCTGTGAATATAAGAACAGAATACATGCTATACAATATATTTGTAAAGTTCTATTATTCTGAATTGCTAAGCTTTAATTTAAAAGATTTATTTAAATTATTTCAAAATACCCCTTGTTTTCCATCAAGCTTCGCCACTGTATCCGCTTGCTCTCTGGTCTTTGTCGTGAATTTGTACACTTTGAATCCATCGTAATTGACATGAGAGAATCCGATGGATGCAGAGGAGAGAAGAAGGAGAAACGACAAAGTCCTTTTCAACGTCATGGTCAAATCCACAATGACTCGTTTCTTCACATTTTGACTCATTTTTCAATTTCGGGTTGTGAGATATAAAAAAAACTATCCAAAGGTTAAAATAACCCTTCTGGGAAAGCTTTAAAACTTAAACCCTTCATGTTCAATATGCCATATAGAATGGAAATTTTTCATTTGTAAGTTCTGTATCTCCGGTTCATTTTTATTAGATATCGTAAAAATATTTTCTATATTTAGTGTTTTTATTAGTCATTTTATTGTAAAGAACTTTGAAATGAAAAATCCATCTTATCTTAAATAGCTTGAAATGTTATGAAATGATAATCGTGACTTTAACGAATAGTTTGGTAATGTTTGGTGTGAAACGTGTTCTTATGAAAGGAATATGATATTGATATGAATATTGATCATGGTATGGTAAATCAAATAAGTATATTTGACAATTATTCATGGTATTGCCTGAGTATTTCAACACCATATGGCAGTTAAACTATTGGAATCCATTCAAATTAGTTAATTGGTACTTGTTTTTTATTGGGAGCAAGAGTCTTGAGCTGCAAGAAAGGTTTATTCAAAGGTTTTAATAGTACAAAAACAATATATTTTGCATAATAGTTAAATTAAAGCTTTTAGTTTATGGTGATCAATGTTCCGAAGCATGAAGTCTGTGTCTCTTCCTCGAGTCCTGATGAACATCTTCATCGTCGTCCGAAGGGATTTTATTCTCTTTAATCATCGCTTCCTCGTCTGCATTCCCAAGGAATTTAGACTCGGCTGAGTCGCTGCGAAGTTTTTTCAACGTCGGCTCGTCCGTTTCAACATCGTCAAAGTCAGCATAGCCTTCTTCTTCAGAGTCCCCGAGATACTTCAATGGAATCGTCTCTCCCTATTCAATACCACAATCTCAATTAAATTAATTAACTAATTCATACAAATCTCAATTAATCTCTTGGACCAAAACTCCAATATTTAATTAAATTACATCATCTTCATTGTCATCTTGCACAGGATCAGATGGAGGATTTCGGAGTTTATTATCGTAGCAATTGACACAACTGCAATTAATGATTATCTCGACTCTCTTCACCTGCTGATACAATTCCCCAGTCTTTTCTCTTGTACAATTAAGCATAACCTTAAAATTCAAATCAAGTTTATTTTAATTATTTAATTGTTAAGTAAAGTCAAGTTTTCTTATAGTTTGAGAGTGCTTTCTTGATAAGTATAGTCGAAAAGTTATTCGGGCTATCCGTTAGTTAGCAAAATGCAAAAGTCAAACATAAAAAATTAATAAATATTGAACGTACCACAATTGAAGAAGTGTTTGTTGGTCTGCAAGCATCGCAATAAGGTGGAATTCCTTCTTCGTCTCCTCCATCTGTTTTGGGCACCGTGTAGGAGAAACACGCCCCGAGACATACTTTGTTGTCAATGGTCGTCGGGGAGCATTCAGGCGGGGCAGTGATTTCCTGCCGGATCGCCTCTGCTTGACACCACGAATGTCGCTCAGGATAAAGCGCCAAATTATGAACCTTGGGTAAGAGTAAAATGACATTATAAGTAATTTCAATGCTAAAAGTCTTCTAAAAATTCAATGTTGCAAAACTTGGTCTATTCCTAGGCATATTATTTTATGTTTACTATTCTGCTTATTATTCAAAAATTCTCAATGAGTTAAAGCTGACAGTTAGTTTAGCAAGAATGAATCTATTACTCAAGGAATATTTTAAACTTAACTATTTAGCTCAGCTCATCTCATCTTTAAAAGTCAAAAACACAGTTTGTAATCTTTTATTTGACCTGCTTCATACAGTTCAATTGTGTTGCACTAGCGCTTATTTACTTTTCTATTCAATTACATTACTTGTGTGTAATATTGTTATATAGCCCCATTATTAAAATAATGATTTGTTTGGGGATAAAGCTATAATAAAAAAAATCTTTCTTATACATAAACATAGGTCAGAGTCATGTCCATGTGAAAGGTGAGAGGATGGATTTTGTAATTTGTAATTATTGGGAGTTATGGGCTTATGGGAGAGCGATGAGGGGACGTTGGTGGATGAAAAGAATCATCGGAGATCCGACCAAGTTCATTTGCATTTGAAGGTAGGGCTTTTGATATTCTGAGCCTCCTTAATGACCGTAGGGTAAATCTCGGCATATTTGGCCACTCGCCCCTTTCACACCCTCAACTGATCCCACACACATTGGAAGAATATCATCTGCCCACATCAAGAAAAGACCAACCCCACACACTCACCTTCTCCTATCCTTTAAGATCCTCTAAACCTTCGCTCAACATCTCAAGATGAACAAAAGAATAATATTCAAAAAATTCCTAAACTAAACACACACTTCAATTCTTCAATCTCCCATTTTCATTCTATCAAACTTATTTCAATTATATCAATTATACATAATACTCAGATTCCAACAATACAAAATCCAACCATATTCTATTCTATTTATAATCCTGTCATTTACTAACTATGCAAAACCAATGGAAAACCATTTATGCCTAAAGATTATTTGAGTACGTATTCTATTCTGCAAAAGTTTTTTGTGACGTTACTAGATTTAACGCGTGTGAAAGAATAACTTTGAATGAATGAATAACTTTTTTATGTTTGAGAATACTTCAATTATTGTAATGAAACGATTCTTAAAATGTCTGATGAATTGGTGAATTATAATTAAGATTGTATTAATAATTTAGAAAATGATCAAAATGTTACTTTGTGGTGAGCCCTTGACTCTGAGTAAACAAAGGGCAGAAGGCAGAGGAGGAGAAGAAACTGGGGAAGTTCCAGGGTTATCTTAAACCCTTCCATCCCGCCGGCAGGAGAAGAAATGAGGAAATGTGCAAAGATCCAAAGAGAATCTGAATGGGGGAAGATATGGGATCTTCATTCACCTGCTCCTCCTCCCCATTCATTTATGAAAGGATGCATCTCATAGGATACGGTCAGCAAGAGAACAAAACTCCTCTCGACTCCTCTTCGTCCCCAACGACAAAAAATGGATTTGATATGCTAATTTATTCGCTTGTTAACCAAACCTTCCTCAACACTCCCTCATTACCCCTATTAACCATATGACCATATTGACCATCAGAACATCATTCTTTCTTATCTGAATGTTGTCTGAATGTGAGAGATTCTCATAAACGTTTACTTTTGCCAAATTCGAATTTCCTGTACAATATCAATATCCCAATTTTTATAAAAGTAAATCATTGAAATGCCATTTTTGCTTGCTATTTATGTTTGTATTATCGAGTGTACTGGGGATAAGTACATGTTTTATTGTCATTTATGTTCCAATGTCAGTTCCTTTGATTATTTGTCTCATTCCGTATTCGCAAAAAATAACAAGATTTGACTCAATTCTTTTATTGCAATGCTTATACTACAAATATTTTTTGCATTTGTAAGTTGTGACGTTCATTTATACTTAATACTTTATTACAAAAATAATAGATATGAATGTAATCTTACGAGAATGACTGACGTTATCATTGCGATAATTGGAACATCTTTGAAGAAATCCTCAACCTTTTCGATGCAACCTTCTTTCCATAAAAATTTGGCCTCGCGTTTATTATTCGTATTGCGTTCCTTTGTCTGGAATAAAATAATCAGAAGTGAAAATATAAAGAACGTCATAAAATATTATAACACGAACACTGTTCGAACAAAATTTTTTTTAAAAATAATTAAAATTAATTTTTAAGATTAATTAATTCGGTTTTTAAACTTACAAATTCCTCTGTGGCGCTTGAGCAGCAGCCTATCGGTGGACATCTGACAATGAAAGAATCTGTCAAAGTCTTATTATTCCAATCGTCGTAACTTTTCAATCCACAGCATTTGAGCTAAATATTATCATTTTATTCATTTTTTATTATTTTTAATTCGTCTTACAAGATCATGTAGAATATTTGGTATGGTACTTTAATAAATAAATTGACCATTTGTCTTTTTAAATTCTCTCACCGATGACTGAATTCCGTCCCAAAACAAGACGGCTTCTTTTAGCTTGTCAGAATCGTTTTCGTTTAGTTTTTCATAATAATTTTTCATTTCATTAACTCAGATTTTCATGGCTTCAATTTTACCGTGATAAACAAACTTCAAGGTGCCTCCGGCCATGAATCCAATAAAACAAACGAACAACAAGACAAAGTACTAATAAATTGGAAAAATTAAACTATTTATTATCATTGGAAGTAGATGAAAGAAAGAATTTAAAACGAATTGAAATGTAGTCAAATGATTTATTGAAATGAACACCTTATACTTAAACTTTGCTAATAAAGAATTTTATTTTTAATTGCAATAATATATATAATAAATAGTAAACGAATAAGCCATTTGCTTTTCCTCCATGACTCATCGTCATCACTCACGTATTGGTGGGCTAAAACAGAAGTTTATCTACTCGAGAGAAAATTATAAATCATTTCTTAATTTCCCTGAAATATATTTTAAGATTTTTTAAGGTAATAGGGACCCAAACTCAAATCAATACGATATGCTGAAATCATAATAAAGAAGCCTCTTCAAAACATTTTGACTCCTTTAATGTATCAGAATTTAAATGACATTGTGTTAAGTTATTTAAATGTACCAGGGTTCAACATGTACCCGGGGGTCAGGAGTAAAATAATAAAGGGTAGGAGGTAGGGGTTGGATTTATCGATTAATCATTTATCGGTTAATCGACAAAACGACAATTTTGGCTTTATCGTTTATCGATAAAAATGGACCCGATAAATCAAAAATTATCATTATATTCAATTAAATAGTTAATTAATTATTGCTATATTTCATTGTTCAATCGAAAAAATTTAGTATTTTAGCATATTTATTTGCTAGATTAATAAGGATTTATTGATATTAATTATAAATAATTTTACTTTATAATTTTAATGATATTTTAATTTTAATCACTAAATAAGATTGAAATTAAGATTCAAAAGTGAAAATATCTAGAAATTTTAACGATATAAGGAAAATCCAATAAAAATTCCTAATTATAAAATATATATACATGTATTATAAGGAAAAATTTTAGCCGATAAATGCAATTTTCTTTTATCGTTTATCGGTAAAAGATATTTTTATCATTTGCCGATCCCTAGTAGGAGGTACATTACGGAATATTACGACAATCCAATTGTATTTCTAAATATGGGAATTTATTTTAAATTAAAAATATTATGGGCAAAAATCAATAATGTTTAATACTTTCAAATACAATAAAATATTAAAAATATAAATTGTTCACATCGCATCATCATCATACATTAATACACATTAATACACTATAAATTAAAAAGCTGTATATTAATTTTATGAAATGTTCATTTAAGTTAAAATTTTTTTTTATTAATATTAACGATTACAAATTACCAAATACATACTTATACTAAAAGTTTCGTCAACGAAAGTTGTATGTTATATGAATTCTTCATGAAAATGAATAAACATTGTTACGTTTAATGCATTAAAGGAAATGTCTAGGGCAATATGAGAACATTAATAAGCTTTTACTAATTGTAATATAACCTATAATTAAATAAAATATTTAACATTATTACACTCAAAGCTTTAACCATTGTTTCATTATTTCGTATCTTTATTCATTTTTACACTCATGCATGGCGGAAATAAAAAATCTTCCTACAAACACGCACAGATGCACAACGTGCATGAAATGCATGAAATATGCGAACGAGAAAGAGAATTATTTTGAAAGGAAATAAAAATGAAATAGAGGAAATTAAATGAGATTGGAACTTGAGTTGATCTCGTTAAACTTGATTAATTTAACCTTAAACTTCCGATTTCTACCTCAATTCCTCAATAGTTCTCGTTTGTGTGTCGCGAGGATGAAGGGAGTGAAGAAGTCCCACTTGTTTCAGACTCGTCCTTGGTCCTCATTTTGATTTCGATCGAGAGTTCACTCTCGTTTTAGAACTCGAAGGAGAAGTTTAAGTCTTCCATTTCATTCACTTTCACACTTACCAGTTCAGATTCACATGCACTATTTCCCTATACCCTATACACAATTTTCCAATTAATTCAAATAATCTTAAATTAGATTAATCAATTAAATGTTATTTTATTAAATAAATAATAAAGTGTAATAAATAGTGTAATTCCATCATGGTTTAAAAGACTTGTGAAGTTTAACTTTTATGTTGACATTTTGTATCAACATTTTTTGTTAACATTTTCTGTTGACATTTTCTGTGGAGTTTCATAGTTTAAGTTTTCTATAAAATGTGGAAAAGTAAATTCTTTTTAATTCTTCTAATAACTTTTACTCTATTTATTAATGTAAAGAGCAGGGAAAAGAACTCGAACAAAGGCGGGCCAACGAAATATAAAATAAATACGAAATTTCGACTTGAGCCGGAATCAGCAGAAGAAGAAGGGAATGTTGACAATGTAATGGAAATATTCAGCCCAAGGCCCGTGTTCAAACCTGGGCCAGTGTACAAACCCAAACCGACCTCTGCTGTCAAGTTAAAAGTGGAGAAAGTGATGGACGACGACGAGGAAGTCTCGACCAAGAAGCCCAAAGGAGTCGGGCCTATTCACCCCATTGGTCTAACGGACTTTCCCGAAGAGGATCACAACAGCGGGAATGCAGAGTCAGAGGAAGGGGGGTCAAACGAGACTTTTGAGTTCGACGACTTGGACTTTGACGACGACGAGGTGGAGGAGAAAGAAAAGGAGGACGAGGACATGAAGGACACGACGCTCATGCAGAACAAAAAGCCCAAGACGAACAATGGAAAGCAACCGCTCAAGGAACGGGGGGAACATGTGCTCAATGCGGAGTTTGCCGGGTTTTCTCACTACAGTCAAACGAAGCTTCCGAACCTTGCGAGCAAAAAGAAGGTCATCACTATTACCAAGAAGGGAAAAAATGACAAGAAGTTGAAGAAGGAGAAGAAAAAGTTAAAGAAGCTCAAATCTGGAAAAACAGGTATGAGCCATTCGTTTCATATACAATTAGCTTTGTAAACATTGAAGAATGCATCTTCACTTCTTAACACCCATTCTCCTAAAAAAATACATTTATTTTGTTTTTACCTTAAATCCAGTTATATTAATCGATTAATTTAATCATTTTAAGTGTTAAATTAAAAGCAATTAAAAAACCAAAGATTTAAGCAATAGTTAAATATTAAATAAATATTAGTTATTAAAAATTATACGGTTTGGAGAATACAAACTTCCCATAATATAATTTTCATTTTGTCTGACAACTTGTGCTAAATTAAAACCAAGTTTTCAACATTTCAACCGAATGAGATTTTGATAGCAATTAAGACTAAATTAAATTAAACTATGGTTTAATCAAATTAGCTCGACTAGTAATTAAAAAATAATAAAAATGCGTTTTTATTCTAGACAATGAGATCATAGAAGATCACGGCGGCGGAGGTTGGGGCGAAGACGAAGGCTACATCGCCTCATTAAGTTTGAAGAATTTCCTTTTAGTGAAAGTCTTCAAGTTCACTCTTTTCTTACTCCCGTTCATCATGGCCATTGTGATCATTCCCATTTGCATCCCAGTTCTCCTCATCATTCGGTTTTTCCTTCCTCCGCCCGCCATCAACGTTTACGTTCCACACGAAAACGTGTTTAATCACCATGGCGGCGGCGGTGGCCCCCAATTTAACGAAGTTGCCAACATCCAAGACGACCACGGTGGTGGCGGCTATGGTTTGGGTTCGAAGACAAAGAAATGCAAGAGCGGATTTACAACGGACTCAAGAACGAGAACGAGTGTGAAAAGTTCACTTGCCGTAGGCTGTCGAGTTTGAGAAGAATTTTCAAGTGGTATTCCACACGAAAACGTGTTTAATCACCATGGCGGCGGCGGTGGCCCCCAATTTAACGAAGTTGCCAACATCCAAGACGACCACGGTGGTGGCGGCTATGGAGCTCCTGCAGCCGGCGGCTATGATGCGCCCTTAGGAAATCAAAATCAATACGGCGCTCCAGCTCTTTCTGTCTCGAATCAATATGGCGCTCCAGTGAACAACCAGAAGCCATTGAGCAATCAAGGCGGCTACGGAGGAGGTAGCGGTGGTGGATACGGAGGTGGAGGCGGAGGTGGTTATGGAGGTGGCGGAGGTGGCGGCGGTGGCTATGCAGGTGGCGGCGGTGGTGGCGGCTTTGATGGAAATCCTCATTTACAACAAGCCGGGAGTCATTACAATAAGAATTTGGCGCCGGCTCCACCGCAGATCAGTGCTGCTTCAAGCGAGGCATTGGCCATTCAAGCGGCGGCTGCTTATGGGACTCCGAAGAGAGTCCAAGTTAAAACTCCCGGGTCAATCAGCTACATTAATTCTGAACCAGTGGCGTCTTCGCAAAAAGTGTCTAAAGAATTGGACGTTCAATATCCGGAGATTTCAATGGCCAACACGCGGAACACGCGCGGTCGTGGAGAGAAACGTGGAAGGAATATCATCATCAAAGAAACGCCACAAGAAATGTCAGGGAACTCGGGCAGAATCCAAAGATCCTCTAAAGAACGACGGACAAAGAGCAAAAAGAAAATCATTGCGACTCCCCGCGATGCCAAGACTTCATTCCCATTTGAATTCTCCCTCCTTGGCCCCTCGTTCAACAGTGAGGTCGTGAAGGCCAAAGACCCAAATGTCCATTCAAACACGAATGAGAAGTTCTGGAAAGGCGTGAACTCAAATCAACGCCAAGACCACGATGTTCGCGTCGAAGAGGCTTTTGACCTCGAAGCCGTTGAGTCCACCCACCCAGAAACATTCAAAATCCTCAAACCGCCACATCACGAAGATGAAACGATGATTTACCTCGAAATCCCCAAAGAAGTTCCTTATCCAGACTCCACTGAAGCTAAATCCAGCCATGAAATCCAACCAGTGACCCCGCATTCCCCGCCGCCGCAACTAAATTCAAATTCAAACTCAAATTCACCAACTTACACTACTTACGACTACACTTACTATAATAATAACAATAAAGAATCCACCGGAGTTCCGTCCAGCCCTGACACTTACACTTACAATGTAAAAGAATATTTGAAAACGCATTTCAATGATCCGCACGGCGGAACGGAGGAATTTCGAGGGAATGAAAAAGGAGAAACGCGATCGCTTTTTAACGATTTTGATCGCTATGTTCAAACACCCGAGTATATCACGGAGATTCCGAAAAACAGTGATGATGGGAAAAGATTCATTTACTCCTCCGCTCTGAGTGGAACAAATGGGCGGAAGGGGCGAATTGATAAGTTCATCCTGGAGAGCGAAGAGTGTCTGGAGAGAATCCAATGCGAGATTAATTACTACAGGAAGATCAAGGGCTCAGAAGAGGAAACTCACAAAAAAGTTGTCAATTGGTTTAACAAGTAAGTTATGGATATTCAATAAATTATTTGAGTTAAGAAACTCTACAAACTAATCAAACTTTAATTCATATTTAATATTTTAATTTTTAATAAAAAGCTCAATCGGACGTTTTGGGTTCGAAGACAAAGAAATGCAAGAGCGGATTTACAACGGACTCAAGAACGAGAACGAGTGTGAAAAGTTCACTTGCCGTAGGCTGTCGAGTTTGAGAAGAATTTTCAAGTGGTATT
>VJMY01000648.1:0-41046 GCA_009869795.1 Neelides sp. FZ-2019 | reverse complement strand
ATTTAAGTAATTATGAACAAGCAACTAATTCGATCGAGAATATAAAGTTAATGTTAAATATTTAGAACAAAGCATCAAAAAGCATTTGTATTTATCTAATTGTATATTATTTTCGTTTTTATAAAGATTAAAGCTAACATGTCTGTCGCTTACAACTCACAAAATTGGCTCATGACTTTAATTTAATACAATTTTCTGTACTGAGAATTATTAACGAGAATAATGAGATTCATCATACCCGACAATAGTTTTACAAATGCTTTTTGATGCTTTGTTCTAAATATTTAACATTAACTTTATATTCTCGATCGAATTAGTTGCTTGTTCATAATTACTTAAATATCATAATCATATTATTTGCATATATATACCTATTTCTTACTATTAGGAATACAAGCAACCTAAGCAAACTCACATTAATAATATTATACTTTGAAGTATGTAGATAGTATATAGTAATTTTTATAAATATTTTAAAAATACTTGAGACTAAACTCAACCTCACATGGCCACTTAACTATAAAGTAAACAAATCTAACATGCATGTATAAAATTACTTTTAAATTAGTAATATTACATTGTTATTAATCATAATTATATATATAGTATTTCATATTTATGTGTTTAATTAAATAATATCTATAAATCAATGCTTCGAGTAATTTATTTTATCAGTAGCACAATATACCAATATACAGAATAGGTTATACATTCTTTGATGGCAAAGAATAGAATAATTTAAAAACCATGCATTTAACTATCCTTGTAAATCATCGTATAATTAATACAATTAAAAGTAGTTAAAGTACACTAATTAAATTTTTAATAATTTAAACATGTCTAAAAAGAGATCTACTTAAAAAACATCTTTAAATGTATATGGAATGTTTCATCCCAATGAAAGGTACAGAATTATATAGGAGCTCTGTCGATTTAGCTAAACCTGTTCAACCTTGTTCTCTCCAATGACTAAATAATTAATACTTAGCACCTAATCTCTTCATCTTCCTCGGGGACTTTTTTAACCCCCACATTGGCATACGGTGCGGGTTTCTTTGATTTGTCAAGCGTGGCAGGAGTTAAAGTGACTCCTCTCTCAATCCCATTCCTTTTCATCTGGAAATCTCCTTTGCCGCTCCTTTCCGGAGAGTCCTCTTGAAGGAGCGTATGAGATGTTTGGGATTCTGGCAAGTTGGCGGAGTGAGAGACAATGGGCTCCTTCTGAGCAGAGTAGCTGTAAGGTGTGAGTGGAACGAGGTAATCAGCCGTTGATGAGTTAGGCGAAGTCGGCTCTGGCCCGTAACTCCCCAAGCTTATTGTCCTAAACCAGAGAAAAAGAATGTCTTTGATGAAACAAGAAATCTCCTTTGTTCAAAGCATTTAATTCCCGTCGTTCTTTTTACGTGGCGTTGCTGAATCGATGGCCCGACACGACGCGGATGCAAGAATCCTCCGAATTCGTGGGCCGCATAAGAGTCGCATCTCGCTCTGAAGATGGCGGCCGCTGGAACACGGGCAGCGGTGAATTCACCACTTCGGGGTCCTGAGAAACCAAAGGACATTTTGCATTAGGATACATGCCTAGTTTTACATACATAATAGTAATTCCCCCTGGAGAACTCAAATTGATTCCAAAGTCCTTTCATTAAGTTGAAGGAATGGTCAGGCCCAACGACGGTCTCAGCCTTTACGATCTCCTTGTTCTCGTAAATAGATGTCGTAAAGGAGGAACTCCCTCATGAACTCCTTTAATGTCCCACGAATGTAAATGGGCGCGACTCACCTGCATGCAATATCCGACGCGTTCAAGGAGCGTCGTGAAGTTGGGGCGCTCTTCCGGAATCGGATGCCAGCATTGAGTCATTATCCCATAAACTGGAGCTGGGCAATTGGTTGGCGGCTCCAGACGCCCGCCGTTCGTTACAAGCTGCATTACATCCTGATTTCCGCGACCCGGGTAGGGCATGTACCCAAGGGACAACACTTCCCAGAGACAAACTCCATAAGACCTGCCGACACATAAGGCGGAATTCCTCATTACCAAACGGCAATAAATCTCAATTCAACGTGACATTTTTTTATATGGAGTTCACACAAGAGAGCCTTTTCTCCCTCACGAGCCGACAGCATAAAAGACCAATACTCCTATCGCCCTTTTACACTTTATGCTCTCCAATATTTTATTTTTAATGAGCTCTAAGCTCTGGAACTTACATAAACACATCATTATATTAGCATTCATGCCCGAGTTGAGTCTGGCAATTAAAGAATTTTATTCTTTACTTTAAAAGTTAATTTCCTTCACAGGAAGATCATTAAGGACTATTGGAAATGTCAATATAACCATTCGATGTAGCTGCTCGTTCGACAACACGACACTAATTTAATTTGAGAAAATTCCTCAAAATGGAAGAATTTATTGGCCAAACATGAGCATAGGAGAGTAAGGAGGACTTTGACGTAATTCTCTTCCTAGTCTTTCAGATTCATTAATCTTCCTTTACAAATCTCTATTAAAGATCGGCTAACAGAGGCTGAAATCATTTTATTAGACGGCTTAAGGTAATCCTATCTATAAGCTAAAATCGCCTTCCCTTTATATCATTACAATTGTCAGGGTCCATAATATCACGGAACAAGTTAACAATATAATCAGAATCCATATAATTCCCTAAAAGCATTAAATACGAAAGGGAGTTTCAACGTTTTCGAATAAACGTTAATTTAATTTAAATTCAAACAATCTCTTTCTTTTGATTTGGCCATTTCTTCTATACATGCTAGAGATAATTTTGTAAATTACAAAAGAGCTACAATCGTATGTTAAAAAGCTACCGCGATGTACGATATAATGAGATTAGGAGATCAAACGCATCGAGAAAATTAGGAGAAAGTGGGGAAAACAGAGCGAATATGCAATATCCGTAATGTTAACATCTTCGGCAAGAAGCAGCAGCTCTATGTTTTCACTCGACATGATATATTGCTTTTAAACAGCATTCAACCTATGACCTTTTGCTCATTTGACCTATGGAGTTTCTTTTATTTGTGTACAGAATAAGTCAAATCTATAAAAAGTAAAATATTTCTTCTCCACCCACGCCGTGCTTGATCTAGAAGTGGTTGAAAATTGGCATGCTAGGGTTTTGAGAGAATTTGAAAAACCACTTGATGAAAGGGCGTGGGAGAGACAAAAAGGCGGATGAAGTTGAAGAAAGGAATTGAAAGTCTGGCACCATAGAGACTTAATAGTAAAACAGACCCCTATATCGAAGCACGACAATACATTTACATATGTATATAGTGGATGAGAAGAAGTTGGCTTTACCAAACGTCAGTTTTGGAAGTGAAAATTCCGTCGAGGAAAGCCTCAGGAGGCATCCACTTGACAGGAAGCATCGCCTTGCCTCCTTTCTTGTAGTAGTCAGCCCTAAACACAAAAACTCATATATAATTCTTTTCTTCCAAGACAAAAGCTGGGATTCTAAAGAGGAGGTTCTGGGGAGTGAAAGGAAACAAGAAACTCCTCATTCTAAATTTAATGAGATGGAGTGGAGAAATGAGAAAATTCGAGACATCCAAGAATTTCTTATTTCAGTTCAATGAAAATGCAAAGGGGAATTTTACGTGAACATGTTTACCTGTAGATATCTCGAGCCATTCCGAAATCAGCAATCTTGACGACTCGACCTGGACCTTTCGAGGTCAAAAGACAATTTCTTGCTGCAATGTCACGATGAATGAAATGATTCTCCTCCAAATATTTGCATCCTTTGGCAATATCAAGAGCACAAAGAAGGAGGTCCTTCATTGTCAAAGGTGACGCACGGTCCTGGAAATTTAATCCAAAATCTTTTATTGAACACAGCGGTTCAAACGAAGGATTTATGTCTCTCTTTCAAATTCGTTTTACCAAAATGTTTAAAACGCTAAATCTTTAGCTCTAACTTAATATTCCGCGCGGCATGGGATTCATAATTCATAATCTTAATCCATAAATTCATCCTACTTACTGATACTTAAGAAATTGTTAAATCTTAGTGTTTAAAGACTTTTTGTAAGCATCCTACTTCCATTACTTAATTATGATTTGGTAATTTAAAAAACAGAACTTGCTATACCTAACTAACTAAACTAATAAATACGCTAAAACACATTGTATATATTTACAGTGTCTATTCAAAACTGCTTAAGACGCCCTATGAATTTAAAATAAGTATGCAGATCGAAAGAATGTACATATTGACCAAAACTTTCATCAAAAGTCAAAGCCATATAAAATTTTAATCTCCGGGCATGTTTCTGTGTATTGTAGCAAAAATCCTAATTGAACTGGGAAGAACTTCATTAATAATTAATTATAAATGATTCTCTTTGTTCTGGCTTCTGGCTTATGAATCCAAGCTAATTGTCTTTCTATTCTATAGCATAAACTTATGTTTGATATCTAAATATAGAGATTACATAAAGCTCCTTACGTTTATACATAATTTCAAAGTCATACAGAAAAAAACACTTCAGACAAAATGAAAAAAGTGAGCAAGTAGAAAACTCACGGGCTTCGGACGGGATTCTCGGAGAAAAGTTTTCAAATCGCCACCAGCAAGGAGCTCAAGGATGATGAATCTCGGATGCTTGTCAAAGCTGACTCCAATGAAATGAACTATGTTCGGATGGTTGAATTTGCTCATGATAAGCGCTTCCATCAGAAAGTCCATCTCCGCTTGGTTGGATGACATTTCAGGCAGAGTCTGACACAATCATTTAAGTTCTTTAATTAAAATGTTCTCTAACTATTAAAATTTATAGCCATTAAATTTTGGTTCTGATGAGGAATCATAAATGCATGTTTTGATGAATCTGTCTCAATTAAGTATTCTTTAAAATGCATAATTAATCATATTAAATATTTCATTTAATTCCTAGGGCTAAACCTCAGTTGATGTCATGTCAAAAATTCTCTTTAATCCTTGATTCTGATATGTTTATTTGGTTAATTTTAGAAGAAAGTGATACATATTACTTCTGCTTGCTGAATTGAGTCTCATATTAAATACTAGGAAGTTTCAATTATGTATTATTATTATATCTTACGAAGAGTAATTACACGACAAAACCACTAAATGCTGTCATTGATATTCAGTGTTCACTTTCCTCTTATGTCAGTTTATTTCAGAGAACTGACGGCTATTTGTCAAAAGAGAAAGGAAGACGAAATATATTGCTACCAAAAAATTCAATTTGAAGTCTATAAGGCTATTCAAAAGCTATCAGAACCTTCAATGCTATTTTACAATATACGAGTATGAAATAACACCAACTTGTATACATACTTAAAAATAAGATACCATTGAATCTAACGAGGTATCTGTCAAATTTGTTTTCAAGACAAATGTTGGAAATTGAAGTAATAGTAGAAGATTAGAGAGCATGTGAGGACAATATACCTTGACGGCGACAGGCATTTCGACAGCGTCTCCAGCTCGATGTTTATAAAATCCCTGGTATACTTCTCCAAAAGCCCCTTGTCCCAAAGCTCTGAAAAGAAAAAAAATATATAAATGAGAAGAAAACGAAATATACTCAGCTCTTTTGTTAAAGGATTGGAATAAAATATACATGTATAAATATGCATACACAGGTCATACAATCATACAACGTATGACTGTATTTATGGTTATGCAATTTCTTATTTATGTAGAAGGGCTTATGATGAATAACACTCAAAATAACAGTAGGGAAGAGCGGGGTGACTTGAGTAACTTTTAATATAATGTGTTGTAAAAGTTGACAAGCTTAACTACTACAAGATATTAAATTTATTTCACGTAATAGACACGTAAATACCCTAAATAAAATTTATTTAAAAAATATTTATAAAGTAAACTTTTCAAAAATCAATTACAAAACTATTCAAAACTACCCAACTCGCTCAACCGACGGGGCAAGTTGGGTAATGAACAATTTAATGAATATAAAATTTATTTTAGGAGTTTAGTTAAATTTAATGCTTAGCCAGGGTTGTCCATTTGTCACATCAGAATAAATGAATTTCTTGAAAGGGCCAAAAGCGCTGCCATCGAGGGCTTCGATTTAAGTGTGCAATGAGGAGAGAATTAATAGAATTAATCAATTTTCTTTGCAGATATCAATATTAATTGATAGATGAGCCTCATGGTTATCCAACAAAAGTAAAATAGGCTTATTTTATGTTGGATGGCCATGATTGAAAAAAATTTCAACAAATCTTGAGCTTCCATACAACTTTCAATGCTTTCATGTGGTGCGGGATGAAGGAAAAAGCACTTGACGCTTCTTTCATTATTCTTGTCTAAATCTGCCCCTGGATCAAATTTTATTTTCTAAGGTCCTTTGTATTCTTAATCTTTTTTAAATCATTCTAAATACAATCAAATTAAAGTTTAGAATTCAGTTCACTAGGAATTTGATATTGAAGAAAGTTACCCAACTGGCCCCGCTCATAAAATTAATTATTTTAATTTTTCATTCTGTTAATAAAAATCAAAGAATTCTGATACTCAATAACACTTTACAAAACATGTTTACCTCAATATAATTTCTTATCACAGATTACAATTTCAATAATTAACTTAATTAGCACATACTTTGTGTGGTTAAATTTTTACACTGACATGAGTTCAAAACTTAATTATAATGACAATTGAACAAAAATTATTATAATAATAGTTCCTTATTATACCTACTTTCTCACGTCACTTTACACATTTCTTCCAAAAATTAGAATTTTAGATTCATTAGATCATTAAACAGTATTAAACGGTATCCATGAATTACACAACTCATCCCTCTCTAACCTTATAAATAAAATAAACTTATTGCACAAATATATCGAGTTAAAGTCAGTTAATATTACTTATCGTTAGTTATAAATGCATTTGAAATTCATTGGAAAAGTGTATTTATATAGAGTCAAACCGTTTTCCATGTTTACTAAGTAAGTACATTCAGAGCGTGATGAGGATTCGCTAGTAATTGCGGGCTCTATCAATATTTGACTAATAGAAAGGAGTCTATAAACTCTTTATAGAAAATAGATTTGTAAACATTGAAATCCAGTTTGCTAACAAGCGACCCGAGCTAATTGCTTATTTTAGCAAATAATTGTAATGTGTTAATAATTGTAATGTGTAATACTATTATGCATCTAAAGATATAAATAAAAGCAACAAGGTATCTGTTATTAATTAAAGATGGGATTTGCCCTGTTTGGCTTAATCTTTGGTCAAGTCAATTCTGAGCCCCTGGCTCAAATCCTCAATTACTAGATTCAAATAATGATTAAAGGTTTTCCTACTTCCCAATGTTTTATATCACTCTGAAGTCTTTTAATTAAAGTAGTGAAAGCCTCAACTTCAAATATTTACTCCCTTGGAGCAAATAATTCAGAGCAAATGTCGTTTAAATTCTCTGAATGAGTACACACAGTCTGGCCTGTGGTCTCATGTTTTTCCCCTCTGTCAGTTTGAAACGTTGGGAGTTTGAGTCAGCGTAGGGTCCTGAAGGGAAGGCTTTAATCTGCAGAATGCCACTTTGGAATTTCCGTGAGGAAGCGTCCCATATTTAAATCAATTAGTTGCTCAATAAAGACTTCTCGTTCAGAAGGAATCCGAGTCACTTTTCTCCTCATTCTCTCAACTCTATCCAATTCCGAGTTAACGCCAGGAAGAGACAAATTGGGGAAATTACGTCGTGGTAATCCAGTTGACCAAAAGACTCTTTAGCCAATGCATCTGATAAGATAGAACAAGTTCGAATAGGTGGAGATAAAGGCCCAGCTGCATATACTATATGCAACCAACCAAATATAGGGATGAACATTAGAGAATATATTCTTATTACTACATTTAGTCTTTCGTGGGTATTGAACTGGAAGCAATTACCATTAAGGAGTCTATTCAAGGCTCTAAAGATTCCAAAGAATTTTTGGCTCATTCCAGCCTCCGCTCTAAGGAGAAAATTGAATAGCTCTAGGGCGTTGAGTTTATTTCCCCCAAACGGCCCTTCTCCTCACAACATTTAATTTGTATGCAGGGAGGAATTGGGCAAATGGTCATTGCATCTTGTCCTCCTATCTAATTCCTTTGTTCAGAGAGGAGAGCTTTCAGGACCAGAAGGAGGAGAGGACAGGAGGCCCAACTGGCCAAGATGGCGTGATGGAACGATTCGTTTCGCTCGGTTCTTTAGAAGTGGATAATCGACGTTGAAGAAGCTCTTGAAAGAGAAAGGGAAGAGTTGGAGAAAGCAATTTAAGAGATTGGTGTTGCTATATTTTGTGATCGAAGTGGCCTCTTCTTCGCGGAGAACAACTTACATGCATCAATGACAGAATTTGGGAAGGAGAAAAAATCCAACCACTTTTCTTCGATTCACCAATGCTTATTCACATAATATAACGGAGAATGATCAAAACTTTGGGAGCTCGTAAGGAGCTATGAGCAGTCCATAACCCTTCACATTGCATTTCTCTCTTTCATGTCTTAAAAGGGGAGAGGGAAGTGGATGTTAAGAAAGTAAAAAAAATAGTTATCGTTCGACTTTTTCCTACTTAAACACTAAACGAGTACCTTGAAGAATGGTGAAGACGGAGAATCTAATAAGAACGTTCCTTTGAACCATACTAATAGGGAGAGAGTAACTACATTTCCATTCCAAGTGTCTTACACTCCCAACTGCTTATACTCAGCTACCCCACAAAATGGGAATTGGGAATGAATCGCCTCCCATCGAATAAGAAAAAGTGTTCGATCAATTCTCCAGTCCTCCGATCCAAGATATTCTTCGTCTCACCTTTTCCGCTCTCAAAGGGAGGAGAAGCGGATGAAAAAAAAATCTCTTTCCCTCCCATTTCTCAGCTTTATAAATCCCAGCGAAGGCGCGGATAATATATCCCATCCTCTTAGTCCCACAACGGCCGCGGGTCTGAGAGAGTTAAGGAAAAAGCTCCTCTCGGCCATAAGATTAAAAATGAAGTTGTGTCCGGAATTAGTACGCTCTGGCTCATATGGTTGAAAATTCTTTCACGCAGAAGATATCCATCTAGAGGAAGTGCTCGTAGAAATGGAGAAAATCCTCTCCGATCTCATTTACTTTCTTCAAGGAGGTAAATCGTGAAAGGAAATAAATTCTCTTCACCCTCTCCCACTAGATCAGGGAATGAGGTTCTCTTTTATGTGTTCATCGGTAAACAGAGGAACTTGTTCAATCCACTTCACAGGATTTGGGGAGAGACGCATTAAGAATTTATTTTAAAGAATATTTTCAATCTTCTCTCCATCACGTGTTTTCATATACCTTTGGCTACTCCGTTGGATTACTCATCATCATCATGAACGCGTGGGCGTAGAAAGAGAAAAGGATGAACGTGATGGTTAATATTTTATTATTTGTAAAAGGATTATTACTTAGAATATAAAACGCCCACGCCTTTAAAATATTCCGAAAAAGATCAAAGAACACGAGCATTTTAATTTAATTCCTATATGCTAAAATGTATAGCCATGTATTTTATTAATAATGCAAACTTTGCTTCTGACTTTGATTAAATATCTTTCCACACAGAAATTGCGACATTAAAATTCAACATTTGTAAAATACATGGGCGTCAGATTAAAAATTCCTATTATTCAAAATGTAAGTATAACTTTGGAGTCATTAGATATACGTATACAAGTTCAAATTATAGAAAACTTTCAAATTTGTCAAGGGAAATAAAATCGTATTCCTTACACACCTTCCAAAATATTAGTGCTGCATTTGAATTCATAGAACAATCTCAAATGTGTAATGTTAAGACATGAACCGAATGGATTTACATTTATTAAGCATAAACCAAAATAAGATAAGTACCATATAATTGCATATATAGAGGGCTATAAATGTGATTTCTACCATAATAACTGCATGTTCCACCTTGGTATACCATTATAATTATACGGGGTAGAAAATGGTCGTTTTATGATGATATTGTGAATCCTGAAGTAATAATCATAAAGATGCCTTTAGTGAAAGCATGAGCGAATTATGGAAAATGTCTTATTATTTATTAATACAGAATAAGAGGCATTTAAGGAGTTAAATAAGGAGAAAGGAGTGAACGACTTGGGCGGGGTGCACTTAATTCCTTCACATGGCAGGAACGAAGAAGTATGAGATGAGAGTCGAATGGCGGACAGAGGAAAACCTTTGTCACACAACTCGTGAAATCTTCCTCCCAATTCTCACCAGAAGGACGCGAAAATGGAATTTCATTTGACTATGGATTTGAATAGAATTCTCAACCTTCGTCTCAATAGAACGAGAAAAGTAGACCCGTCATCGTATTTTATGCTATATATAAGAGACGAAGCTCGGCGTAACTACTGAGAGGCCCTATATCTTCCAGAGTTCAGACCCTGAGGTTATGCTTCCAAGTTATAAGTATATTCTTGTATGTTGGTGATCCTCGCGGAATTTGTTTGAGTCCTTTCCGGCAACCTCAAATCATAGCAAGAGCTTCCAGGTTACAGCCCATAAAGCCCAAGTGATTGGGAAACTAAAACCTCATCCCATCTGGTCTTGGCAATCAGTCAGCTCCGACTGATGTTCACTAAACCCTAATTTGTCATTATGCGGCTCTTAAAGTAAAAGTCAATTTTCTATTTAAATATTGTTTGTCGGAAGAGGACTGAGGCTGGTGGGATGTGAAATATATTCATGATGTAGCAGGGAAAAACTTTGACTGAAGACTTTTGAATGTATGGGGAAATTGATCTTGTTGATCCCCTTTCGCTTCCTTTACCGAAGGAAGTTTCCGAAACCTTTAGCTCACCCAAGGCACTTTTCGGAAAAACGAGAGGAAGAGCGAGACGAAACTTAAATAATTCATCTAGAAGAGGGAAAACAAATCCAGCTTACTTGACTAGGCGGAGATTCTCTCTGGGTATTTCTTTGAGATCGGTGAGGCTGTAGGTTTCTCCGCCAAACTCGTAATTTGGATTATATTCTGTGAGGACTCCGCCAGCCCCAGAGGCGGCCCTTAGTCGACTTAATTGTAATTCTGGACCGCCCAGCACCTTTCTTCGGAGCATCGCCACTTTCTGCCGCTGGTATCTATTATCTAAAAACAATGAAGAATCCTTTCTTGTAATTAACACATAAAAAGTTTACTTTACGCTCAGCAACTATCAAACTATTTCTCAGGACTCTGTCAATCAACCTACCCTTTAATAACTTTTAGCCTTTCTTGGGAAAGGCCAAATTCTTTCGCGGGAAAAGTTAATTTCCTCCCATCAATTACCTAAATGGTTTTTCATCAAATGTATATCTCGGGGGACTGCTATAAATTATTTACCAAACTTTTCCCAAGACTTTCCAATTTACCAATTTAGGAAAGTCAATCTGAAAAGGCTCAAAAAGGAAAATTAATGAACTAAACGCATCATTGAGTCTCTCTAATTAGTTCAATTCACTCAGATTCCGATCCCGTCATGATACATAATTTAAACTTTGACCAAAAATAACAAAAAAATCAAATTGGGTAAGTATGTATACTTTCTTTTCGAACAATTATTTCTTACATTAATATGGCCGGTTTACCAACAAGGATTAGGACTAAACCTCGGAGTAAAAACCACGTGACTTAAAATTGATTTCTCAATTTAAAGGTAATTAATTAATTTTTGCATTTAAACCGGTTTGGTTCAAACTTCCTTTCACTAATTCGAGATTAAAATTTATGGTCACCTCCTTCCTGAATATGAATTTACTTCGAGATTTACTCCGAGAATTTTAAGTCACGTGGTATTTACTTCGAGGTTTAGCTAATCCTTGTTGTTAAACCGGCCATAAGGATATGAAAAATTCATTGAAACTGAAGACTCGTGTGATTCTTATAAGACCATTTGAATTAACCTTCTTTAATTAAATATAAAAAAATAGCAAACTTGGAATATTTGAGTTTCAATTTTCTCAACTTCAGCTCCAACTCAAATAATATGAAAACTATGTTAAGTAGGAAAACTACTTATGAATTTAATCTTACATAGGCAAATGCAGAGTAGTCCAATAAGAGCGCAGACGACAACACCAAGAAAGATCAAAGATACCAAATATGGAGTCGGAATTGGCCCATCTCGTTCTGTCAATTTCAAAATCAAATTAGTTTTCTAAAAAATTTTGTGCATAAGCCTAACTTATAAAGAAGAAAAGTCAAGTTTGAGTACCTAAGAGAATGTCTATACAACATACTCGTATTAATGAAGATATGATTCATATTAAAATATTAAAAATATTTCAGACAGAACTTTAAGCTCTATAAGCTCTATAAGCTATAAAATCATAATAAGCTTTTGTTGCATTTCTTATTGAACATATCACATTGCATGATAAATTCATATATTAAAACAAAATATTTAATGACTTATACGAGCATCATCATTGCTTTCCTCATTATGTAAAATTTTAAAGATATTAGGTTTATGCGTATTAAATTTCCATTATAATCTATATATTTTAGTGAAAGTAAAAGAAAGTAATAAACAATATTAAAATATTTCAATCGATATTCGCAATATCTTAAGATTTAATAATTTTTTATTAAATCTCATACAAAAATGATCAAATAAATATTCTACAAGACGCGATTGCGAATATAAGCCGAAGAAAATGAAATTCAATTCAATTACCAACGCAAGTTATTCTGTCTTCTGTAAGGATCCAATTCTCTTTACAGACACATTCAGTATTTTGAATATCCATATTATAGTCATCACGAAGAACACACAAGTGATCGCAGCCGCATCCTTTAAATGCAGGAATGATGACCAAAGCACCTTGTCCAACATGAGCATCTTCATCCACGGTCGTGTACAATGCACCTAAAATCATTTCCTCCAATTATGCAAAATATTTCCCAAAATTTCATATACATAATGTATTCTATGTAAAAATACAAACCTTTGAGTATTGGAAATAAAATAAAAAAGAATTTATAGTTTCGTATGAAACCTTTAGTGATGAAGGAGACGCCGCCTTCTCCATTCTTCGCAACACCCACATACGAGTTTCCACCTAGGGGGTTATCACATTATAAATGGTCGAGCATAAAAGTATTATTTCCTTGCCCAGACTAAATTTTATTTAATACCACGCATTGGACTGGATATGGATACGGTATATCCTCGGAACAAGTAAAGCGGAAGAGAGAAAAAGAAAAGACGTTGTGGTGTAACTACAGGGGATGGACCATAGTCGTAGTTCTGGCATCGCGTCAAAGAATGAATTTGTTCATACAGAATAATTCACTGTGTTTAGGAAAGATTGAAACAAGAGAAGGAAAAGTGTGGGCGTGCGGGAGAGAGTTTGAAAGGTTAAAGGAAACTTGGGACAAAGAAATGTCCCGGAATCAACCTCGGATTCTCCAAGAGAGGAATTGGGAGTTAAAGGCGGGGAAGGAGGCTATTGGTTTCACGGAACAAAATGAGATTAACAATGCTCCTCATTCTTTCTCATTTCAGTCACGCAAGAGACTTTTTCCCGTGTGTATGTCTAATCTCTCTCAGCCCAATTCGGCCGTCAGCCTCCGAGAAGTCGAGTCATTTTGATTTCCCCAATTCAACATTTGATTTCTTTTACTTGGGGAATCCGTCGAGATGAAACTTCTCATCCCCTCCCGGTCGCGCCCGCCCGCTCATAACATTTCCTTCCTCCCAGGAAATTTTATCGAAGCTAAATTTTACTCACGAATAGCTCACCATCTCCCATGAGATTCGAATCTGCATTTAAGAGAAAGTCTCTCGACGCCCTTTCTATAAAAGGAAAGGAGGTTTTTCCAACTTTCCCCATTGTCATTCAACTTTTAGGATTTTGAATATCAACAAACTCGATAGAATAGGAAAAAGACTCCGGAATGAAACTAAATTCTAAAACTAAGAATAACAATTTTTTTCTACTCACAAATTCTCTATATGCTTGTATGGCTTAAAGGTTTACGGAAGAAAGAATTCCTTTTGATTTCAATGGCGAAAATTGTCTCACCTACATAACCTCCCCCAGCACCACCTTCAGTGCAACCTCCGCCGCCTCCGCCAAATCCTCCGTTGCCTCCCCAACTTCCATTTATTTCCGCACTCGTATTACACTTCAGACCGCCAATGCCTCCACCGTCCAAAAGTGACGAACCGGCTGCAACCCATTTGGTAGCATTGTCTTCTTGTTGAGTTCCTAAACCTTTGACTTTTTCAGGGCTGCGTACTTGAACCAGTGGGCCACTCCAACCTCCGCCGCCACCTTAAAAATTATCCATTTTTTCATCATCACAATTTATTTTTAATGTCTGAATGGGAAAATAATTCATGGATCGTTTTAAAATTGCTTTTTCCATTTAATATAAAAATAAAACTTTTAAAGAGTTTTTATTAAGAAAAATCTTAAGAATTCTGATTTATTTAAAGAGAAATAATAATATCAAAACTTTAAAATGAGAAAAGAAAAAAAGTATTAGAACATGACAAATAAGAAAATCCTTTGATAAAGAAGTTTTTCAAATACTACAATGCCCACATTATGCATGCTCGAAAAAAGTTTGAAGGGAACTTTTTAGAAAATTCTTTGTACATTGCATTAAAGGAAAAGTTTTTTTGCTAATTGAATAAATTGTAAAGTAAGCATACATAGTCGAGTCTAAAGTCCAACTTTAATCTTCCAATTATAATGACATACCTGGACCCCAAGGTTGAGTGCTCCCAGCAGAAGGCTCTAAAGAAGCGTTTAGCCCTTTTCCATATGGCAAGATGCTTAAAGACGAATTATAAGCTAATCCCCCTCCACCTCCAGCAATAAGTATTGGAACGGGTTCAGAGTTTTCCATCTGAAATTAATTACATTCCAGAGTGAGAGAAGTATTAGTAGATATAGGCTGATCAAAAGCAGTTTAATGGTAAGCCCAACATGATGCGCTCGGAATAAAATTCTCAGATGAACAATTTCACTCAAAGTAAGTAGGAAAAGAGAAGCTTCATTAGATGAGACAATCCCATATGTACTCAGAAGGGATTTTAATTTCTCAGGAATATTCTCAATGGCCCCCCATGTGAGAAAGTATGGTATGAGAAAGTGTGGTGAAAGGCGACAGATAATCATAATGGATTGTGAGCGTATTAGAGGTGAAAGCAAGAGGACTCTTTCCCGATTACTTTTACTTCCATATGGGCAAAATAGGAGAAACATTTTCTCATCAGATTTGAAGAGAATTTCTATCAAAGTAGTTTCTTTGAATGGAGCGACTGGTGAAATTAGTAATTCTAATGGATATTGATTTTGGATTCTCC
Organism: Neelides sp. FZ-2019; assembly: GCA_009869795.1. Lineage (NCBI taxonomy): Eukaryota > Metazoa > Arthropoda > Collembola > Neelipleona > Neelidae > Neelides > Neelides sp. FZ-2019. The sequence goes on along the minus strand of VJMY01000648.1, from coordinate 25,699 downwards.
ACAAAATGAGCTCTTGGTTAAGATGAGGTAGAGTGAAAATGTCTAGGGAAAGACGGATCCAGCTCGTTCACCCGTCCATCCCCATTCCCATCACTTCCACAAAATAGAGAAAGTTTTAGGAATTAAAATATTTACGCTCTCCGAACATGTTTGGATTCAATGTTCAAACAGAGCCAATATTTATTTTACCGACCGTTAACTTCAAATGGTGTTTTCATGTGTATAAATACACATGTGTGTGTGCTTATTAATAATAAAATAAAGCATCTAGCTTCTTGTTCTCTAAATATTTAAGTAAATTCTTCTCACTGCCATCATGATTTATGTTTAACTTGAGTATAAAATGCCTGTGTCAAACTTAATTATTTTAAGTTAATATGCCATTATATTAGTATTTATTTAAGAATAGAAAATTACTTTGAATACAAATGTAGCTCCACCGCCGCCGCCCCCGCCGCCACGCAAATTATTCATTTTTAATAATTCAGTGAAGGCGTTGTAGCCATTTGATCTTGTAATTCGGGCAATGGAAGAATTTGAAATTTGGCCACAAACTTCGTTGATCTCCCGATTTGTCGAGTTCTATATACAAAATAATGAGATGGAAAACAATTATATATGATAAGGCTTGAGCATTCATAAAATTAGCAGATCAAATGAATTCTTCGAAATGAAAGGCTGAGCCTCAACGCATTTCTGTATATCAATCAAAGGAAATAGGGAAATGAGCTCACCCATCCACAAACAAAGGAACTACCCTCTTGGCCCACAAGGACATAAATATATTCGCCTTGACGGAGAAGGAGTGTGGCTTTCACGATGGCTCCATGGGAGGTCATTTGGTTAATGAGGGCTCCTCGGCCTCCGCTTGCTCCTTTCGCTATCAACCTAATGACAAATCATCAAATTAATCCTCTAATTTATTCCCTTTTGAACTCTTCCTAACTTCCGAATCCCTTAATGTAAGACCAAAAATAAGATAGAATGTTGAGCTCGATTTAATACTAGCGTACGAAGATCTAAGAGCTCGTGTTCTTAATTTGATAAGGCCTTTCATGTATATTTGATTATTTAATTTTAATTTGCTCTTGGGTATAAAATTTTGTATAAGCAGAGTAGGTATGTAGAATCACAATTATTATATAAATTATTATTACATAGCGTGGTTTCAATTAAAATGAGGCAAGACCAATATAATGTAGTGGCAATATTCATGAATCTCAGTTGTCGTGCCGAGTTAACGAGGATGTAAGGTATAATATAGTAAATCATGTTCATTACGGTTGAAATATTTTCGAAATTTGTTTCATCCGAGTGAGCGGAAACCTTTGGGGAAATAAGAATCGATATCAAATGGCATGAATTAATATGTGTCATTCTCCAAATTCTCAAAATTCAAGGGTTTTGAAAATTCAGAAGATCGATCTCTTAGGAAGGAATAAAATATATGGCTCCACTTGCATTTTCATCCTTTTACTTTAACTTTTCTCACTTGAAATAAAATGATACGCGCAAATGTGTTTTTTGATACATAAAATATCCATTTTAAACTTGTTTTGAATCCAATGCGAGTGAGACGCTCTACTTAAAACTTATAAAACATTTGAGTTTTTATAAATCACTTTCTATGAGTTTTCACATTTACTTAAGATTAAAACGCAATTGCGTTTTGATGTCTTTATACTATTTATATCAAATATCATTTAAAATATATGCATTATGTTAATTGATCAATTTTATCTTTAGCATTAAAATTTTCCATGTTCCAAGTCCTTGACAAAATGCAAGAATTTTTCATCAGCTTAATACATTAAGAATCAAGGTCTATAAGAATTTAAACAATGAAAATATTTTTGCAATATTGAAATGAAAATGTAACACGCGATAATCTGAAAGGTTCGCTCAATTTCGACGTTACATTTTTGCAAGAAAATATTTCCTTAAGTACAATTCCATGTTACCTAAATTGGTTATACAAACATAGGATGGAAAACAGAAAGACAGACCACAACTATGCACTTATAAATAGATATTAGACATTCAGATGAAACCTCCGTGAATCTCGTGAAAGTAGAAAGTCAAATTTTGCATAAAACATTTATCATGCATCATTTTGACATTTTGAAGTTTGATAACAAGAATCTGAGAGGCATTATTGATTGAAGAGCTAAACACAAGCATTCAAATTGTTTTATGCTCTCCATTGAAAATCTGAAAAGCCGGAAGAATTTCCTATGACTGGAGGATTTATTTGGAACTGGATGGGAAATAGATTGGAGAAATCGCAGCTTTGGCTTTTAGAAAAAGGTAACCGTTTTGGGAGTAAGTGTCAAATAGGATAACTTTCAAGTTAGAGATTTCAAGCTCAACTAATATCAAGGCCGTCCTTCTTATTCTATGTATGTATCACTGTATCAGTCTTGTACATATGTAATAGTGTGCCATATATTATGTATAAATTCTTATATTTTTCGTTAGACGCCAACTACACCAATATAAATAAATATGAGTGTCGATGAATCTTTTTTGGCTTTTGTTGGAATCGATCTTTTTATCCTCGTAAAACTTGGAATAAAGAAAGTTTTGGGTCACAATGTCACAAAGTACGAAGTCTTTAGGAAAGAATGAAAGGATCAGTATGGACTTGGAATATTTTCATTTATTCCATTATGATCGAAAAATATTGTCGGGGGAATGAATATCCCATTGATTCCTGCTTTCCTGTGGTCGATATCGGATAACATAAATTTGAGACGAGTAGGAAAATCTCTTTTATACATTTCAATGCATTCAATGGAAACGTTCTACTTTTCCATAATACTTTTAAATCTCTTTAACGCTCAACGATAGCTTATGCTTAGGTTATATAAAATACATGTACTTATGTCTTTTATTATAAGTATATTGGATCTATTGAAAAAAAGCCCCTTAAGCTGATTACGATCAAATTCCTTTTTTCACTTTCACTCGGTGAAAGTGAAATTCTTGGTAAAACCACTTATCAAGTAGACTAGGTATGCTTGAATTATAAATACATTCTTAGTATTATGAATTTGAATAAAAGTCTTGGATAACGTTCACCACTTCCATCTAATCCAATAGAATGCAAATTAATGTGAAAACCCAGAGGAGTGCACAGTAAAACTTGAATTTGCGTAAAGTTGGATCAATATTTAATATTTTACTGCATCTGTCTGTCTGTATTTAGCAAGCTAAAGTTTTATAATTTAAAAATCAATTTCAATAATAGAAAGTTAATTTTGAGCCAACAGACAAATGAAAACAATTTGCGAGATAGAGTTATTTAAAGTTTAGAGAATGCTGAAAGTATTTGTATTTATTGCTAATAATATTGAAAATTATTTGAAAATTCTCGAGATATTTCTCAATAATTAAGTTTCATCTCATGCGCAAACTATTTTGGCATTTCAAGAGTCGCTCATTGACTTGGATTGGAATGAATGTAAATTAAGAAAGTACAGGAAAATTGATTACGCGTAATGTTTAGTTTCCGGAACTCTCCAAACTTGGATTCCTTCCATGCCTTGTTCTGCCTTGACGGTAACCGAGGAATTCAATGAGGTTTCATTGTAGGCTTCTTCACATTGTCTCATGGTAGGTCCAGTCCTTCCGCTGTTGTTGCACGTTGTAAATTCATATTCTGTCAAGAGGAAAGAGAAAGACTTTGTTAAGTAAGTACTATGTTAGGAATTTCACCTACAGATTCCTTCCAAACATTTAAATAAGAAATATGCAAATAAATTGAATTTCATTTATTTTAGTTCGCAAAAGTTGTATTAATTTAATTGTAGGAATACTACAATTCCAACATAGACACGCACTATATAGAATATGAATACTTACATATAGAGAAAATACATTAATAAATATCACTCTCCGTCCTTTGAAGAAACTTAAATGCCAAATATCTACATTACTGGATTCTATCTCTTATAATTGATGTATATATATTTATGTTGAAGTTTGAACATTTCACTTCAACGGCTTTCTCCCATTTGGCTTTGTCAGCTTAGCATTTGCTTAAAACTTTCGACTTTCTCCTTAAACGACAAGTAAAGACACTCCATCATCTTCAAGAGAATTCTACAGCTTTTAGTATTTGTACACAATAATGGAGTTTCCGACAAAGATTCAGTGTTCTGAACCTTTAAATTTTGAGCTTGAGAGATAAGAGTTTGTGAGTAAGGTTTCAGCTTTTCCGAATTTACGACTCAAATATCTCAAGGGATATTTGCAAAATAGCAGTTTATATTCATTTTTCATATTTGTTTCCTCACATTATTTCACTTGAAAAATCGCATCTGTTCAAAGGCAACTTATTCTCATGAGTAATGAAAACGAATTGGAATACTTATAAGAATAGTATATACACCTACTCTGATTTTTAAATTTCATTCTGCCTTTAGTTGACTGTGAAAACGTTTAGTTATAAAGGCATAAAAAAGTAAACATGGTCGTTTATTTTTTGCGAGTTGTTCAATCGAAATAATTTAAATGTTTACATCTTATGTTATTTATTCGGAATTAATATTAAAACGAACTTACTTGTGATGTTGGTCAGAATTTCTTTATAAGTTAAAGTCGTGTCTGTCGACGAATCTAAAATCGATTAATAATTATTGTACTAATTTAACACAAATTGTAAAATTTACACTTCCAAATATTTACTTTAAAAAACTTATTTAGGATTTTTGTTTACATTACTTTGTTTTAATTGGTTTTAATAAATTATTTATTTAGCACATGTTGAGGAGCATATTTGACCCAGAGGAGCTTATCATATTAGATTTTGAAGGGGAAATTAAAAATTATAATTTGATTGAACTATAATTTTAAAAAAACGACTACTACTTCTCATCATCTCATCATAAATCTTAGGTTCAGAAAGCATGGTTGAAAAGTACGCATGCACCCATTTAGCCTCACATAATTCTATTAGAAAACTTTTTCATCTCAATGCCGAGAGTCTTAAGGGAGAAAAAGCTCTCTTGAAAGCTCATAAATCTCTTCACAAATACAAAAATCCAAATGAATGAACAATTTAAAATCTTCTTGCTTCAATGTCTTTGGGCTTAGCAAACCACTCACGGCATTAGGTATACTGGGACTTTAAGAAATATAAATTAGTCAAAATAATGATAAGAATAAATTACCGAAAAACAGCTCATTTGCATTTATGTTATCATGTGTTACATTATGTATTTGAGTAACACCTAAATATTTTTTGTATGATGCACAAATGCACAGCAATTAAGAGATTTCCTTATAAATATCATGTGTAAAATTTCTCATGCATATTTATCATTTTATAAGAAAAATACAAACTGATAAAAATGAGAATAAAAGAAGAATATGTGAAATCAATAGTAGTGCGAAACGTATTAAGCAAGGCTTAGCCCAGTAGAAATTTTAATCTCAAGATGAAGAATTTAATTAAATTTCACAAGTGATAAATTTAATTATGAAAGTAAAGGAAGTGAAGTAATAAGAGCTGCCAACGTAAATCTACAAATATAATATTCTTAAGGGAAGTTGTAAAAAGCTTTTTTATGTCTTTTTTAACCATCAAAGTGTAAATTCTTTGAATTAAGAAAGTGTGTAATTCCTCCGTAAGTTTTTGCAAATGCGCATCTAACAAAAATACCCCTGTCAATTTGGAAGTTGGAACCAGATAAAACAATTTCGATGCATTTAGAGAATTGTATGCAACTAACTCTGATTAAAAGTGAAGTCAATTACTCAATTAAACAAATAACTAATGACAAATACTTACAAGCTTACATGAAATTAAACATAATATTTATTGTAATTAAATGAATTTGTGAGACCTTGGATTAGTATTGTAGTTAATACATAACAATTGGTAAAATGAGACTCACCGATTTCGGCCATTAAGCGCGGGTAGTTGTAGCCCTTTAACACGCTGGTTGGAACGCCTTTTGTTTCAAAGGAAAAAAAGAGTTGATGAGGCCATTTACAATTTCACCCTTTTATAATAGGGTATATATTTGAGACTTGTTGTGCCATTAAAAGAGATATGAAATATTAATGGGAATGTGGAACAATGGGACTTGCCTATTCCGAAGCACTCTGGACTGAGAGAAATGTCATCGAGAGCAATGTCAGCGGCATAGCGAATCCCACGCGAGGCAACAAACTGGATGTAGTATCTGAATTGGGGTAATAAAACAGTATGAATAAAGGAAACGACTCTATTCATCGACTATTTGGTTTTCCTCCGGGAGGGACGGATTGTTATTGGTGGCGAAGATCATTTTACTCGTAAACTGAAAAATTAAGTGAGGAAGTTACGAACTTGTAATCGATTTTCGGGAGAGACTTAGATTCCTGAATCCAAGCGTTGCCTTTGTTTCCAGACGCTATCCAGAATGGGACATGTCTCGCTGGCTTCCTCGGTTTTAATTCATGAATCTCTGCTTGGAGCATTCCGGCATGTGGACCAAACATGTGGTAGTAGAACCGGATCTGATCCAATACAAGACATTACACATAATACACATATACTTAACTTTATAGTCCAGTCGAGAAAAATCAATAACATCAAAGGTTCTTGAGTTTGACAAGCAGACGCATGTTGTTTTATTTATTGCGTTTTTAATTTTTTAGATCAAATATCTCATCTTTCAAAATCATTAAATATTATTTTAATGAAATGGCTCTTGTATAATTTTCTCAATGCACGTTGGAAAAAATTCTTTTGTAATTTCATCGCAATGACGAAATATAATATTAATATAAACCGTGAGCCTCATGTCATATAGTTCAATATTAAACGTGACTCAGCGTCAATTATTATTATGTGAAATTTTTATGAAATGTGAATGCTTGATCTTAAATTCCATTATAACTGAAATTTAACAAATATTTGAGCGCACATGTTCGCGTAGCTGGCCAAATACCATGAAGTATGTACGAGATATTTAATAAAAAGAGAACCATCTCTTACCCGACAGCTTCCATAATACGGCGATGAAGTATTTTGAGTATAGTGAGGTGGCTTAGCAAAAACAGCACTTCTCAAATATGCTTTATCTTTAAATACCGCTCCAGATTTGTCCATTTGTACGATTAAAAAGTGACCTGTGAATTAATGTTGGACGTATACACAAAGTGGATATTTTTTAATGTCACAAAAACGCAAGTGTACGCATAAGTATCTACTAACTGAATAAAATCATAAACGAATAAGAAATAGTGAGAGAAATATACCAGCAACTGAAGTATCGTTTTGAAATGTATGATCTTTGATTGGACCTCTGGGAGGCTCTTTGCTGTAGGGTCTGTTACTTCGTTCCCAATGTAAGCTACTCGTATTACCAGTTGACCATTTGCACCACCCATCTTCAAATGTGCAAACCGAATTCTCTGGCATTTGGCCTAAATTTAATAAATTTGGAAATTGAGCTAAAAACTTAAGCTCTCGTGAAAGACGAGCAAGAAAGAAAATGCCATGAACAGATTCCGGTAAATAAGTTCCGACTTAATGCTCTGAATCCCTCGACTCACGATAGAAGCATGTTTCATTGGACTTTCTACGACCATTTAGGAATGCTTGGAAATAAAAGACACAAAGTTGGAGCTGAAGTGATTTAAGAAAATATATCCAACACACGTATTTATTTTATCAGAGATTCTGAACGAGTGCAAAAGACATAATAGAAAACAATTGATGAAATTGAAATATTGAAATTTAATTGAAAATATAATATAGCTTTCCCAATTCAATCCAAATATGTATAAGCAAATGGAACAAGAACGTTTAATTTATGTTGCATTTTCAAATATTATTTATTATTTTATGTTAAATTTTCTAATATAACTTTATAAAATTATTTAATGAGTTTAGGAAAGTCAAGACTTTTTCATTCAAGAAAGACTATTAAATCTCGTTATGGGGAAGAGGAAATTTTATCGAAAATGTACTTACTACAAATTGCATCACTTTCGTCTTCTCCTTCAGAACAGTCTCGTGTAAGGTCGCATAGCTTGTGACTCTCAATGCATAAATTGTTCCGACAGCTAAACTTCGTCTTGTTGCATGGTTTATCAAAGTTCGTTTCTGCGCCATAGGAAAATGATTTGATCATGGAAAAATCATTAGCGGGCCATTAAAGTCAAAATAAATTATGGTAATGCGTAAAGTTTCCCCTTACCAGGGATGCAGTCTACTAAACGAATATCGTCAATCGCAATGTGAGACGGAGCTTTGGAATTCGGAGTTATGGCGAGTGTCACTTGAAATGGGTGTTTTTTACCCCCAATCATCTGCTTTAGCGTCTCCCACCTTCCGGCATTTTAAACAATAGTAATTAACTAAATAAATATTTACAAAGTCTGGGTCGTCAAATATATATTATCTGTAAATATAAAACGAGTTAAGCGAAAAGTTTCTCTTTGAATCATCTCACGTTCTATCAAGGCAATGTTAAGGGGAATAGAAGGAAGCTTGTAATTTAAAAAAACTCGATCCAATAAGTTCAAAATGTTCAATTTTATCTGTACGTGGATCATTTAATGTTCCAACTTTCCTCTTTTCTCCACTTTCGCTGTCTCATTAACCTACACCTTATAGAGAAGAGCGAAAAAGTTGGAGCAATAAACCTATTTACGATAGCTTCATGTTAAAATCCTCTTTCCAATCTCTGTATGTAGTTGGAAGTTGGAACCAGATAAAATGATTTCGATGCATTTGGAGAAATGTAATGATACTAACTCTGATTAAAAGTATAGTCAATTACTCATGAAACAATTAACTAAGTATTTACATAAAATTAAACATAATAATTATGTAATATGAATTTCAATTATAAAAGATAACACACATAAAGTAATTATAAAGTAATAATTAAAACTCACCCGAATTTCTTCTCTCCGATTTTCTTGAGAATAACAACTGACGTGTGATTCTTAGTAGTGAGGAGCATCTGGACATGGCCATCATCCATGTCTCCGTGAAGTTTGGCTTCCAAATAACAGGAGTCGGAGGATGGAGAAAACAATGGACTTTCTATATGAAACTCTTCACGGGGTTTCACCACACTCCCATTTCCAATAACCAGGAGGAGAAAGTGCCCTGCAGACAAACGAAATAAATTATCAATTACAATACTACATATTTCATTGTGGTAAATTAGGTAAACTCCATTTAATCCCTCCATTGTCTATTTCACTCAACATGAGCAATTTTCTCAACACGGCTGCAGCGTTATTCGGCTAAAGATTTAAGATAAATAATGCATTATGAGGTTGTGGTCTTCGAAGGTATAGAGTGAAGCAGACATGTGGGCGGAGAGAATAGTTCCTCTCAACTACCATAAACTTCTCAAGCACCATTAAAATTTCATGCCACCCATGCAAATTTTACTCAATACGCAAAGAGAAGTTTATACTAATTTGTTGAGATTTATCATGCTCATTTAAAGTTATTTTCCGCTCATTTTAATTCAATTAATTCCGTTTATCTTCCACGAACTACCCAAAAGAACTTACGATTAGATCTTTATAAAGAAAATCAAAAATCAATTCACTCTAATCGTGCATGCAATTAGTTTATTGGTGTTATGTGCAAAAATTTTAATTAACAATTAATTTTGTTTTAAAAATTGAATAGACTAAATTAAATTTTTAGTGTTAAGACCAAAGTTTTAAGCCTACGTTTATTAAACACCAAGTTTTTGGTCTGTTTTGTACAAGTTTTGTCTATCAATAGAAAAATTAAATTATGAAAGCTTTTGAGCTTCAATTCAGCAAAGCTTTATACAGATATTATAAATGTTAAACTAGGAAACTGTAAATAATAAATGGTTGAGTAAATAAGGAAGAATTTAACTCAAAAGCTTCTTTTCTTCATGCAAATCAAGCAATGTATCAAAACGACTCAACACATTTACAATATTCATGAACACTACGGTATTTCCTATTATGCATCATGTAATGTAACTTTTGTAATGCACCATCAAATGATAAAATATGTGATATATCTACTATAACTACCTATACGGATCTAAGCACTTTTAAAATCTTATGAATTGCCTTTATTTGGTTTGAAGATAATAAATATATTTTGTATATTTTAGAAACAGAATAGTTTACGAACATTCTTCAAATCATTTGAATAACTTAAACCTAATCAGATTGTAAAAATACAATATAAATCTTCAATCTTCAAGAAGCTTTTCTAAGAAAATAAATCGTAGAAATGATTTTCTCATGCTTAAGCAACATAGGTATACTGTTGTATTTACGGATTGGTTGAATAAGTATGAAGTATTATTTACTCTCGATCTCGAAATATTTACACATTAAGACACGAATTCTGTTCATTGTTGTCTTATTGTATGTATTGTCAAAATGAATCTCATGTTTGCATGTGTTTGAATTGACAATAGAAGTCAAAAAACACTTTAGAGAATTGTAGTTCAATGTTATTTTACCAATATTGAGTGAGTACACAAAAATAACAAATGCCCACATCATTTGATTACTTAGGAGATTACATTAAAGTTTTTAATGTAGGGAAAAAACTAAAACATTTCCATAAAACCATAATGAATGAGAGGTATCTTTTGAAAGTTGAAGAATTTAATTGATAAGTTTAAGAGCTAAAAAGAATTGAGATTCCGAGAGCGTGGAGATCCGGACTTGTAATTTTGATCATCCTTTTTAAAGGTATGAGAAGGTTGTTCGGGTCTTCAAGTATGGGGATCATATCATAACCAAGGCGTTGGAGAATGCTCTCAATCCCCCTTTTCCATACTAACAAGAAGAACTTCTCCCAGAATATATCGATCCGAATCTCTAGTCTCTTCCACTTTTTTTACTCTCCCTTTGCATCACATCCTTTATGATGTATGAGTCGAGGGTAAAATTTGATCTTGGAAGGGTTCGGCAGTGAAGTCCCAAACGCTCCTCCTCATTTTTAAGGACACCAGGAGGTGTCAGGTTGAAGAATAAGAAAAGAATAAAGATGCTGCCTAGCTGGCTAAAAGTCAACTCACTCTGAGAGACCCTCTCAACTTTTTAAATTACCCTAGGCACTTCTTCTTTTTATAATCATTAAGATTTGAAACTCAATAAAATTTAACGCCTATAAAAACTTGAAAAAATTAGACAACGGAACAGGATGAATCTTAACGACCATGAATTTTGAATCTACGCGTAGATAGTATAAAAATGTGAAAAGAATATCAGTGACGCTCTAATAAGCATAATATGATTGACATTTGCTTTTTCCTTGTGCAAATATTAAAATATGCAAACAAATTTTGAGCAAATGATGAAACTAGCCTGAAATGCCAGCACATATATAAAAAATACTGAATACTTCATACCAGAAATACTTTTATAAGAACTTGAATTTTTTTCTAGAATTATTCATAAACAAGTCTGTGATAAATGAGAAACTTTGATAAGGCTTAAATGTATGTGTCTGAATGGCTATCTCTGCTGATCGTGAGTGAGAGTATGACAAGTGGCAACTAGGAATGTTTCTTCTTCCTCCTCCGCATCCGCTCAATGTGATTTCTTTTCCGTGCAAAGAATATATTTATATTTTAGAATGACAGAAAAGCTTATCGTTAGCCCAGAAATGCCTCAAGTTTTTGAAACACACACAATTGACAATTTTTTCGACGAGAATATTGAATTTGGCACCTTTCATTTCTTGGCCACTTCTCAGGAAAATATTCTGAGGGGCTCTCAAGACTTGGGATAAAAAATAAAGTAAAACACAATGAGTCTCCCTTCTCTCGTAAACATCGTAATATGCTTAACTTCCACTTTCCACTCAATTCATCTTATTCGAGTCGCATGGGGCATATTCTTCTGTTTTCCCCAATAAACTTACATACAGATGTTCGTCTTCCTGTCCCTTTATTCTATTTTATGCTCCTCGTAAGACCAACGTCAAATTTCATTCAACACTTTATACTGGCTATATATGAAACCTAAATAATATGAGGGAATTCAGTATTTGCAATACATAAGCCTACTCTAACACTAGCATAAGATTACTTCTAACTTTAAGTATGGCATAATATAGAACTTACATTTTTTGTATTTTTCGCCGTCCTACGCCTTTTTATGAGTTTATTTAAGTAATCAGAATCATACACTTTACTCGAGTTCAGTCATTCATTCAGCAAGAACTCGTGAGTTGGATATATTGAATAGACTCAAGATTAAAAATAGGTTGCAGAATATGATACAACTTATCTAATTTTAAATGAAAAGCTTCATTGAGCTTTGCACTTTTGTTTTGGACTTTGTTCAAATGTCATCCATACAAAATAAATGAAAAAATTAACCTTGCACATTCGCTTCCATCATTCGTCTCGTGATATTGAGCAAACACTACAAATTATTCACCATTTCTGTGTCATTTTCTTGCGCTATTTCTCAATTAAAACGATTTAATGGGATTTTATAAAGCGTGAATTATTAAACCAAATTGTCTCCATTAAGATAAATCATTACGTGGATAAATTTATTATGAATTAAGTACCAAAGAAGTTCACGTTTCTGAGAACGTGCATTTTCACACATAGCACCTTAAACGTGTAAGTTAACATTATTTTCATAGAAATTACTCAACAAGAGATTTTCTCCATATGGATGTACGTAATAGCTCGCTTTCACATTCATACGAATACTACGTGGAACATTCGTATTATGTTAGAATATCCAGACATCTTGCCTATTTTAATATAAAATAATGGCTAGGCGTGAAATTGTTTTCTGTGTGAAGCAATACAAAGGGCCTTGGTAGAGTTGAATTGGTAGGAAAGGAGAAATGTGAACTTGGAATGTGCACGAGAAGGATGTGATGTGAATTTGAAGAGCCGAGATCGATACGTTCGTCGTATATGAAGAGAAATGAAAAGTTGAACGAAAGGCACCTTTTCAGGATTTCCTCCTTCTGTCTCATCTTCTTTAGTTAGGAAAGAGGTCAAGAGGATGGCAAAAGGGAAGGGCTTGCCACAGGATTCTCTTCTGATTAAATGAGTATTGTTTAAAAGAAATCCGCTTACACTTCCCTAGGGTCTTGGGATCAGAGTTTAATAGAAAGGCTCATTTAGCAAAGAGGTGAGCGGAAACACAAGTGCTCTCTCCAATCCTTGAAACTCCCATGCAATAATTGATCCTCTTTCATCTATTTCCTCTTGAGATTACATTGTTCATATATTATAAATATTTAATTCGGATTAACGTGCCGAGAAGATGTCTATTCCTTTTCGATCTTTTTCCCCACATCGTGTCATGTATTATTTAAAGTGAAAAGCGAAAAAAAACTTTTTTATTCATAGTTTTCTCTTTCGTTCTTTTGGCTAAATATTGCTTATTTATTTTGCTTGTCATTTTTATTTATTAAATTCTTGTATATATTACATAATAAATTATATATTATTCTCGAATTAAATTTTCCTTTTCTTTTTTTTGTATGATATTATATCATAATTAGTATATGAATAATGAATTAATTTCCAATTTAGGCCGAAAATATTGAAAACCGTATCAACTTTCATTTGTCTTAGGAAAGAAGATGCTTGAAAGCAAAGAAGAAAAAATCATGTTCCATTTTATCTTTATGGGAAGACATTAGTGGATAATAAGTATATATATCATGATATTTATAGGTTTTATGCGTCACATCCTGAGGACGATTCTTTTTAAGTATTTTTTCATCATCATCATCATCTGGGGAAAATGAAGCGAGGTTCCTTTGAAGTCCTACGAATAAAAACCTATTAGAACTCACTCCTCAGCAGATTATTGTCTCTACGTGTGCTTGGGAAGAGAATGGCGAGTTTATACGTTAATCAATAGAATGGTATCATGCATGGGGGTAAGAAGATATAGGATAAATATGTAATTGGATGAGGTGATCAGAAAGGTCGAGTGTCAAGTCGAATCTTCCTTTCTCTCCTTTTCTTAGCATTAGTCCACTCTTTCTGCTCTTTAAGAAAGCGGAATGACATTGAGGCCTTTCTCTTCCCTATTTATAAAGAGAACCTCTTAACTTTTTCATTAGCTTCACGTCGTTTCTCTTATTTTATCCTACCGTGGCTTTAATTAAATTGAAACGAGGCTCATCAGACACGACGTTAATGTTAATGAGTCTCGTACTCAAGAAAAAATATTTTCCAAGCAGGAAAACTCACCGATGCACATCTGAATATAAAAAGGAAAGCTTAAAATCCGTAAACGGACAACTCGTGGTTAGGTTAGGTTTGTAAGTTTCAAGTATCCCCAGTCGATGTAGTCAGATTTCATCGCATTCGGATGTTTTGGGGCTAAATTAGAACCCGGCCACGAGTTGTCCGCGAACCCTGAAAATCCATAAATGCATAAAACATATCTTTGTTCTAATTGGTTCCACTAATGGTAAGAAGCTTCTTAAATAAAGTTAATTTAATATTTTAATTTGATAGATAGAGTTTAACCTCACCACTTAATGGATAACAAGAAAGTAAATTCATCCGGTCAATGCAAAAAAATCATATATTTTCCTCATATGAAGCTTGTTAAAGGGAAAATTTATGTTAATTGAGTTTGTTCGGAGAAAGCCTTATCAGCCCTTTGTTTTTTAAGTTAAAGGGAATCGGTCAAAGAATGTAGAAAGACGTGCGGTTCTTTGTAAATTGAAAAGAAGCCATTCAATTCCTCTCGTGGATAAAACAAATTTCGTTGTGGAGACGAATCCTTTGTTCTTAGATTTTGGAAAGTGATCCCTTTCACTGGAAAGAGTCGAGATGCGAATGCCTACATCACAGAGTCCCTTTGAAATGAATGTCGAGTTCTGAGGAGCTCAAGGAAGAGGAGAGAAACGTGCGCGGGTGAATAGAAATCTTTGTGAGTTTGTGACAGTTGGTTTATTACCAACGAAACCAACTCTTTCGTCTCTTACACTCCTTGTCATTCCTATAGACCATGAGCAAATGGCCATGGTTTCCCTACTAGGAAAGGGACGGAAAATGATGGGTGAAATGAAATCAACACCAGGAAATGCTTTTCCTCTTGATATGTGGTTTTGCTTTCAAGTCAAGGAATAATGTACAGAGGTGAGATTTATTCCTCCTATCCAATTTACCATTCACCCTCATTTTTCTATCGCAAATTAAATGACCCTTTTCTCTTAAGCTAGTTTTAATATTATATAGGATATGGCTTCAGTAAATATTTAATTCTACTATTCTAGTATTCGCCTATTCGACTCAATTTCTAAGTCTTCACATTAATTAATTTGAAAACTTAACAACTTAAGATTCAAACGTTGAGTTAAAACTCAACATTTTAATTCAATGAAATCATTATATTCTTTAATGCCTTAACAAAAATTAGTTCAATTATATAATTTTTTGTTCTTCTTACTTTGAAAAGTAATTTAAATATAATGAAGAAATTAAAACTGAAATAGTAAAATAAATAGTCTAAAATATAATATTTATTGCCATGCTCGCCACATAGCCCATGACGTCATCAGAGCTCGAAAAAAAAATTGAAATATTCTCATTTTCTTCTTTTTTATACTAATTATTCCACGAATAATTTTATACTTTCTAATATTACATTAATAATTGAAATATTCTCATTTTCTTCCTTTTTATACTAATTATTCCACGAATAATTTTATACTTTCTAATATTACATTCTCAGAGTTCAAAATTACATATAACGCCAATATATATTCTTAAATCCCATTTGATTAGCTACAAATGTACACCTCAATTTATTTTTAATTTCAGCGCCCTGTGTTTGAGACGCTCGTTTCACTGTCTTTCCTAAAATTTTTCAATTTAAATGTCTATAGCTTTGTCATTTTATAGCAGCGGCGGAAACCAACTTCAGATTCGTAATCAGCATACTCGAATTAGTCTAAAAACAATTAGCTAGTATTTAATTTCGGTGGGCCCTATCATCTTGACAGCTTGTAATTTCAAGGGCTCCGATGACGTCACACTCTGCTCAAATTTTTCAAGATTTTGCATAGTTACAAAAAGTGCATTTATGTCGCTTCCTTCTCAGTTATCTTATATTCCTTAATTTATTGTAATTGTATGTAGTGAAGTTAGTGAACTATGTACATTATAATATGCATAATACTTATTTTTCATATTAAACAATCTATAAAAGTATGGAACAAGCCTATGGACTCAAGACAAGGATTCATAACAAAAGAGAAAACTCCGTTATGCATCTAGTCTTCTCATCACACTATATAGCGAAATAACTTTACATTAATAATATTCAGGATTGAGATTTTATTCTTCAAATGTTGTTAATTAAACAGATGAAAACCTAGAAATTGCAAATTGTATGAATGAATAATTAATTAGTCTTTCCTTCTATGGGTATATGCTAAAATATCTACTCACTATAACATTTTAGTTGGTAAGAGTATAAAGTCCAAATATCTAACATTACAAAACTTAAATACCTATCAAATATCCCTATAAACTAAACACTATACATGGACATACCGAGACCGAAAAGGACTTCCTTTGCTTTCAATTGACATCATGAGCATAAAACAAAGCTATTTTCTATAGAAGAGGAATTATGTATTTGTATGTAATATATTACGATAGATAAAATAAAAAATAATTAATCAATGTAGTGAAAATCCTTCGAGGTAAATAATTTTATTTTTACATAAAATTGTGATCTTCGTGTGGTATAAATATAACATCCATATTTAAACGAAATTAATCTAAATGCATCTCTGTCTCATATATAGTCACCTTTAAAAAGAAATATTTAAAAAATAATTTATTATAATAAAGGATAAACTTTTTGCTCTTTACATTTAATCGGCTTTAGCTTAGAGTTGGTGTGTAATGTAAATTCAAATTCTTTCCAAATAGATCTCTATTTTAAGAGGGGATCAAATGAGTCGAAAGGAAAATATCCTTCATTTCATCCTCTTTTGTCTTTTCTCATGTAAACTTTTTTAATTAAGCTCACTAAAAGTCAGCAACAATTGAGACGAAATAAAGTTAAAACTTTTTATTTAATGAGATTACAATGTTCTATGCTCCATTTTCTCATCTGTGAATCTCTATTTGAGCTCAATAATTTGATGCGAAATTATTTTTAGGATTCCAAATTAGCTGTCATGAGTGTCGTGAACATGTGCATTTGTGGACTTGTGTGACTTCTTCACTTTAGACCTCATTATAAAGTGAGATTTAAATAATTTTGAACAGTTCAAATCCTTCTTTCACAAAAACTTTTAATTAAGCTATCATTTGTGAAGTGTCTCAAGTATCATTCATTCATTGCATGTAAAGAGTTAAGTTCATATTATTAGTAAATGAACTTTGGTGTACTTTCTATCCAATTATAGGAATATAACTAATTGGAAATGTTATATTTATACGTTAGGTTTATGTATTAACAAAAGGTAGTATTGTTTAACTCAGTGAGCATTTTATAAAAATTCAATGTTCGTAATATACAAAATCATTAAGCGTATGAATTTTACTAATTTTATGAAAGGTAAACTAATTATGAATTCTTCTTTTTCTGATATCAAGAGAATATTTAAACAAGGATGAAAAAGAAAGAAAAATTTAATGTTGTTCCTTATGCATAAAACTTGTAAATTTAAGGCTTATGAGTTCATGGACATAATGGATTATCACTTTGTCACTAAACTAATTAGTTAGGCTAGGATTCCTTTTATACAAAACATATAGGCATGCATATGCCATGAAGGTAACGGTCATATTAATTTATTAAAATAAGCAAGCAATTTTATTAAAAAAAATTTTTACTAAAAATTTATATCTTGATGTTCTGAAAAAACATTTTTTGGATTCACAATATACAAATTGTATATTATTTAAGTATTTATTTAACATCTTTACATCTTAAGATAAAAATATAATATTTCTCCATTTTTTCATTATGAATTTCATATGTTAATGGTAACTTTTCCATTCATTATGGATCTGCTGTAAAGCTGGCGTGCACGAGTAAAATTTTTACTACTTGTGGGGTAGGTTATATGATATTCATAAATTTTTGTCGGTGTTTATGTTATACACTCACATTTACTCATTTTACATTCATGCCATTCAAATGCAGTATATCTTGATTTTTGCGATCATACAGGCTATTTACTCTAGCTCTCAGATATAAAGGTTTACCGTTATTCGTTTTCTAAAAGAAAAAGAGTTTTTACCGCTGACGTTGTTTTTTGAGTCGACGACAGGTCCAAGAGGAGACATGATGATTCCATCTTTTCCTCCCTGCTCATGGTGGAGCAGCTTAGCAATATCTTGCCCCGAAACTAATTTGAAGCCGGGTTTTCTTTTTTGGTTCCACTTCCATTGGCAAGGTTGTTCAAAGTCGCATGAAATCCCTGTGTTTGGTTTAATCACATTACGAGAATTCAAAGTTGAAGAAGAACCGAATGTAAGTGAGATTGTAAATAAAACCAAAGCAATAACCCAGCAACGAGTCGATGGCAAATATTGGCTCATTTCCATTTTATTGGAGGACGATGAGGAAGTTGTTCACTCTCCCAATATTCAAATTTTTATTTTCACATTAGAAAGACTCAAGTGGGAATTTTCGCACATGAAGGAATGAACTCCATCGTGTCACGACAATTTGCTTCTAAGGACCAAACTGCTCTGTGAACGTCCGAGGTCATGTCGGGCTTTACAATTGCACTCACTCCGCTGTATGATTAAATATTGGTTCCTTTAAAGATGGGAATGAGAGGGGAAACGTCCTTCAAAACGTATTGGAGGGACTGAGGGAAGATGAGGACTCTGGTCGTGATGAGGAGGTTGGGGGAAGAAGGTCTTCATTGCTCTCGTGGATGTGTTGGTTTATTTGGTAGTGGAAGAGGAGACACGAGGAGACTCGGCGAGAGGAATATGAAATGACGTTCACTTCGGATTCAGTTCAGAAGGGAACTGTACCAGGGAGGCGTGGATCTGGGATGCGGGATCCTGACGGCCAGAGAGAGAGGAGGGTGGGATTCGGATTTAGAGTTCCACCACGCTCGGGAGGGTCGGATGCCAAACTCTGGCTCGCTCCATCCTATCGAGCCTTTGCAGTATTATGTGTATGCGATTCCTATCTGCTCCTTCCTCTGCTCCCACTATTACTCCACTTACGTACTACGTATTCTTCGAGTAGGTTCGAAGACTCGGGCACTTGGGTCTTACTGAGCAACAGAGGCTGCCTCAACAGACTCCCCGTAACAGACACAGGAGTACATTTTGGGAGTTCCAGTGAGTCCATGAAATATTTTGGCATCTCCCCTCTCAACCTACTCGCACTTTCCGCTATGGCCAAGGTGGGCGCGTCATCTCCGAATTCCCAAATCACACGGAGGAATAAATCTCCGAGATTATACAAAGATACCCGTATTGGTATAGAATTATACCCTGTGTTTTGAGCAGTTCATTTCTTTTGAGTCTCAGCGCTCTATACCAAGAAGCATATTAAAAGGATTGTAAAACCTCATTTATAGCAGAACCTTGTTGTGGGCCAAGTACATTTAGGTACGAATTGGTTAGAGTAAGAGCTGGAAAACTCAGAGATGAGTCTGTTTGTTTTAGAACTACATAGGTTATCTTTCCTCTCATCTTCGCCTCTTATAAAGAATGAATGAAGTTTATAAGCATCTGCTTACATTTAAGCCAAGAAAACCAAAGCAAGAGCGTGGGTGTAATTGAAGTTATTAAGTGTACTTCAAACTCTCAACAGCTCTTCATTGAAGAATTTGTGCTAGCGGATTAAACTTTCTTAACAAGTTACATCGCAACATGTTATGTGCATAAAAATTGCTGGCTTTTCGTTTGTGTTGGTCTACTTAACATTTATTCTCTTGCCACTAAACTCATATAATATAGTAGGTAAATTCCAGTTGAACAATTGTTATTTAGATTCTATGGCTGACTGAGGTAATATATTGAAATATATATTTAGTTAATGGTTCATTGTCACTTGTCACTTGACCTTTTTCTTTATAATTATTAATTACTTCCATACTTAATAATAGGACAATCTAACTTATTTAGTATGAAAACAGCTTAAAAACCAAAGTAAACAACAATAGCTTTGTAATTAAAAGGCGTAACAAGTAATAGTGTAAATAAAGATAACATTGGCTTAAATTCTGTTTCATTTCTCATTCAAATAAAGTATTGAGCACATAACTTGTCTTGAATTTTTAGAAATGCGCTGAAAATTCAATTCAAAGCAGCTTTAAAGACACTGAAAGCATAAAAACATTTACAAGTGCTCGCTTATTCTAAAAAGCAACAAAAATTACCTATGAAAATGAAACCATTCTGCTACTTCGGGATTTAATATTTATTATATTAAGCATAAGGAGGAAAGGAATAAAATGAATTTTCTTGAAAGGTCAATTCAAAGAAAATTTTTCAAGATCGAAAACGAAACAATATTTTAGTCAAGTGATTAATGACACAGAATAGATCTAGCATCTAAGTTTACATCACGCAATAAATCAAAAAGCCGACGTTCTTTGAAAATATTGAGCTTTGTAGGTAAAATGCACATACCATGACGGAAGACTATTATCTATGCTCTCTCCACTCCAAATCTTTTTTCATCAACTCGAAAAAAAGTTAGAGGAAAAAGATGGGGAAAGGAGTAAAAGGAGTTATGGAAAGAACTGTGCAAGCTAAGGAGATTTTCAATCTAACCGCAAGCTGGATTTCCCTCCATAAATGCATGCAAACCTACATCAAAATTTCACCGCTTTATCCTTTACTTCTTTTTCTTTTGAAAATATGTAAAAGTTTTCCATCAGAATGGAAGAAGATTTATCTTAAAGCACCAGATGCATTCAAGATTTTAAGCTAACCAAATTCAATAAATACTTTCATCGCTGAAAAAATATAAAAGGTCCTAGATTGCTCGAATAAAAAAGTTTGAGAGTTTTAGTGACATCGTTTGATTTTTAAACTCAATATCATACAAGTACCTCTATAATATTGATAAGTGTTATAAACTCTGTATATCTTTAACTTCAAAATACATTCTGTATTTGAAAGATTAACTCAAGTAACTCGCCAGTAGATATAAGGAGTTTTATGTTTTGACAATATTCGCAATTAAGAGAAACTGATACAGCTCTCCGTTTCCAACAAACCTCTCCAAATATCACGAGCACAACTTATTAACTTCCATTTATAACATATCCTCAGCGAGTCACACAGTGAAAATCAGACCAAAGTCATCCACTTTCTCCCATTTACTCTCTCTCTATTTTTCTTCCTTTTCACATGGAAAGGGCTCTCGTGAGAAAATGGGAAACTGGAACAGAAGTTTCTATCTCTCTTCAACAAAGTGCATTGGTAAGAGAGAGAGAGAGAGATGGTCTAAAACATCATACCCAAGGCAAAGAAAAAGTGACACGAGCTCCTCAAACTTTTCAATGCTGAACAAGTTGAAAAATAGTTTTTGGACTCGTAAACTCTATTTCCCTACATACTCCTAACTTCTGATAAAAAGAAGGAAAATAGATTACAATGGAAAATAATGAAGTAGTATGTGCGAGTTATTTGGGTTATGCTCTGCAAGCAGGAAAGTTCATTTAACAAGAGCCTGAAGAAGCCTTTGTTGTGGCTCAAGGAAAATGAGTAATTAGAGAAATTTGATCCCTATCATCTGAGAATCTGAGAGAAACGGCGAAGGAAAAGTTGAAGAAGGTACTCGCAAATTGAGGGAGGGAGAAAACACGTTTGGCTATAGAAGATCAGAACGAGAGTTTCCATCCACACATAGTTATATAACTAAGACCCGTAGGATCCTCCCGGCTCTGGCAACCATTCTCATTTCAGGATCGATACAGGAGGGATGCTTCCCTAACTCCCGGAAACGAACCTTCTTCAATGTATGGGCACTGTACATACTCTGGGGCAGTATGCTATCTCAGCACTTTCCCCAGGATTCATTTACAACTCTAAATATTCAACTTGGTCTCTTTTCCCCTCTCTGAAATGACCATTTAAGATGAAATAGAATCCATTGTATCCCCGGAACTTCAACCCGACCTCACCTCCTTTTACACTTTTCTGCTCCAAATGGGATCTAAATTGGAATAAAGTGAAGACACACTCTTTCACTGGCATAGGCTCCCTGAATCAACATTTGCTCTCACTTCATTCCCCCTTTCTCCAATAGTCTCAAAGAGACCCAGTTTAATGTATACACTGACGTGGGCCATTCCAACGTTTAACCAGGATACAAGTTAGCTTTGAGTAACAGACCTTCTCTTGTCTTGCTGACTTTGCAAGTCCATGAATGTTCTTCTTAAACTGAGCAGATTAGACCAGAAACACTCTGTTTGTTCTATGCCGTTCAACCATGTGTCCTTTTTTATTAGTTTCACTAAAAAAAATCCCGGGTCTCTTTCACCTTTGAACTTTTCCCTCTCTTTGATCTCATCTGGGTTTTTTGATTGTCTAAGAGGTAGAAGAATGAAAATTTCTCTTGGTTCATGATAACTAAATGGCACACATCTTTGCATTTGTTTATCGACATGAGAAAATGCAATGGGCGGCAATGGGGGTTTCATCGCTTTTCCATCCCGGTGCCCGTCGTCCTCCTCGAAGGCCCACTGAGGGGAAAGGAAATAAAAAGACATCGGAAAGGAGTTGAAGAGAAGAGAGCTTTCTTTTGTATCCTCGAAGGACGAACGAAGAAGAAAAGTCTCCTTTCACATACCCTTAGACTCGAAAGCAACAAAATAATCTTTCTAATGGAAAATCTCTCTCTATAATGGGAAAAGTTTTAAAGTGAATAGAATAAGGGAAGTTTATAAATGATTCGAGTGTCAACCCATAATCACTTAATTCCTGACTTATAAGATTTCCATATCGCGGAATCGTCGTAAAAGTAATTTAAGATATGTCAGTAGGTATCTATCTATTATAATAGTCGTCTTTCCTCATTAAACCCCTCAAGACACGAGAACGAGCGAGTCGAGGTTAAAAATTCTTTTCAACTCCTCTAAACTTATCCGATTCCTCTTCTGACAATGGTTGACAAATGAGCTGGGGAAGAGAGAGACTTGAGAGACCCAACGAAGGAAACTTTAATAAAAGCCGACTTCTTATTCTATGATAGCCCTTGGTATACTCTGCTCGAGTAAGCAATTCACATAAAAGTTTACGAGAGGACATCTTGACTCGCTTATGTAGTCTCTCTAGGCATTCCAATGAGCATCCTACCAATTGAAGTTTTCAAATATTATTACTAATATAAACTTATATTCATGTTTGAGGTATAAACATTTAAGCCAGCGGAATTAGCACGTAAAAATTTGATTCTTCTCTATTTTCTTATTCGTCATATTATTATACAGATATTTATTCGTATACTATACTCACATGGATGGATGAAACTGACAATACATACTTGCATGAATAGTGTTGTGCATTTTGCATTAATAAGTATTTACGAAGGAAATTCATAGTTTATAGTTATTCGGTAAGTTGAATTCGAAAGAGAGTCAAGAGTTCTAATTAAAAATTAGTAGATAAATTCAATAAAATTCTTTAAAAGTTAATATTTCTAAAGTTAATAAGTATTCTTTTGATTATAAGCGATGAGTTAACATTGAGTTGCTCAATATCCATTATTTAATGTATATCTTACTTAATTGAAATGAAATATGGCATGTTAACTAGTATAATCTGTAAATATTATGTATTATATTGTAATATTATTCAACCCGTTTTCATTTCAATATTTCTATTTTATTCTTTGATTCACATGATTTTGATTCGTAGTCGAATTTACTTTTTTATTAACACAATGAATGTGAATATATGAATGCTTTTTACATAACATTACGGGCTTTGTATAATAAGAAATTTTAAAATTGCTTACCACAGGAGATTTCTGGACAGTAACTGCGGAACCTGCAAATTTTTATTGCTTCCTCGCATGATCCCTTAATGCATCCAAACATGTAGTCGTAATCTGAAGATAAATGGCATCTCCCTAAAAAACATTCTCTTTCACCCAGTTTTAGTGAAATATCCGTTGAGGTAAATTTGTCAACAAATAAGATTCTGTCTGGCAGTGCCAGTGCATTACAAATTACCATGTCTGATGGAGACAAAAGAATATATAATAAAACCATAAATCAAATAAATTTATAAATGATATCATAAAAATAATATTTAATATTCAACGAAAAATGACAAGATGCAAGTTAACTAAGATTGAAGTTAGGAGCTTATATCTCTAATTTCTAAATTCTAACCATAATGAAAAAATAAACTAACTAATTTCATTAAAGTATATAAAACAGGCATACAAAGGATTTAACCACATGATTGCGGAAACTTTTTATGCAACTCAATTTTACAATTCCTTTTGTTAAACACCAATAAACAGGATTCTTAACAATTTAACTAGTTTTAGTGTATAAAAGTGGAACCTTTAAAAACACTTAAGACAATGTACTACATTGGATGAATCTGTGGATTTTCATTATAGGATAGCATATTACAACATCGTACAATGTTTAAAAGATCTATATTAAACCGTTTTTAACTCAATACGCTCCTCTCCCCATCTGATGGATAGGATTCAAAAGAACAGGAGAAAGGACCAAAGAGAAAGACACAATATATTGAAGAGATCTCAGCGCTTTCTCTCTTCTCTGATTGAAATGATAAACGGTACTCGAGTGATATTGAAAATTACATTACTGCATAGCCCAACAGGAATAAAACCTCCTTATTCATAATAGGTATATACAATACCTAACTATATAGCTTGGAATTGTTATTAAAGGCTTTTAGTAATTATTTTTCAATGATTATAATGATTAATGATTCCTTTTCATTGCATAATTTGTACCTTACTACCCTACATAATTAATAAGTATAATTTATAATCATTGAGGTAATAAAGTTCAGTTATTGAATTGTTTTAAAATAATTATTTTTGTTTGTAAGTAATGAATAAGTAGATCTTGAATTTAACAAAATTCTATTTAAATTGAAAAAATAAATTTTTACTAATAGTTATTACTTTTAAATTTCTAATGTCGGATCTAATAATATTGTTATATGTTGAATGTGGGGGAGCGTGAGTGAAAGATGAGCCCAGAGGAGGAGAGTTTGTAGGGGCGATGAGACCAGGCGAGGGTCGACCAGGGTCGTGAGGGTCCGGGAATGTCAGCGGGTCCGAGTACGTCAAAGCCAAGCCAGGCTAGTCCAGGATCCGGGAAGTTAAGGTCTCGTTCGGGTGCTCGGGGCAAAGGGAATCAAGTGTATGGGTATGGACAAGATGGGTTATTATTAAAGGGTCAGGACAACAGGACAAACAACATCCTAAGGAGAGGTTGGACTTCTAAGAGTCAAGTTCCGTAGATTCACTCAGCCTTTTATACCTGGCCTGAACAAAGGACTTGGAACATTTTTTATAATTCTTAATTTATGTAATTTTACTTACCAGGGAACGTTTTCGTATGAAAGTCGCGGAACGACTATTCGACTATTTGGGGATTTAAAACATGACTAAAAATGACTATATAACTTAACATTAGTATGTCAAAATCACAGGAAAGCTATTTAAAAATTATTGACTTAATACGCTGGGTGGGTGAAGCATAGAGATTTTACATACACTTGCATCTCACAAGCCAATT